>NEEE01002193.1:2638-13333 GCA_002278615.1 Pogonus chalceus
ATGTAAATAACTATTTTATTTTGTACTTATATCTTTTCTGATATCTTTTACAAGTTTAACTAAGAATATTAACATAAAATATTTTATTGAATAGGAGATAAACAAATGTTTTATTTAGAATATAAACAAATCATATTAAATAATAAATTTCTTAGAATTAGAAAACTTTTTCCAAAATAATGATTTATAAAGTTTTGGTGTAGTACCTTTGTTGGAGTTGTTTAAGTGTTTATAAGTGTCAACAGGTTCAGATATCATCCAGACGCCAAATGACTTGTAAAGAACTAGGACTTTGTCGTATTTAATTCAATACAATTTTTAAATATTTAGTAAAAGTTAGTTGACATAAATTTAAATTTTTGTTGATATGAAACTAATATTTATTCGTAAATTAATAAATAAAAATTGCTGAAATTATAGAATGTAACTCTTATATTTTAAAAACATTAATTAAAATTGAAAAATTTATAAAAACATACAAAATTATAAGGAAAAGGAAAACTGGAAATAATAGATTATACTTTTATATACAACTCTTTTTTTTATGATTATATTTACTTTTTTACTACATTTTTCGGAAATAAATTCAAGAGAAAAATATTTTGAAAATGCAAATACTAATTTAAAATTTCTAATATATTAATTGATTCTCTTTACTAGATACAGAGTTTGTAATTTATTTGTTTTTTCTTGAGGAGAGACTCCACGCTTAAGGTTTCAAAAAATCGATTAATAAATCTATTTTTTATACTGTCTTGAATGATTCTCTAAAAAAGTTTATTGATATTCGATGTCATTGCAAAATTACAAGAAGTTTTTCTTGAAACCACAGTTTTTAAACTGGGTGCCATTTTTTCTCGGGATCCATTCAATGATATCAATTTAATCTTTATCGGCAATATGTAAAACTATTTTTTATCTCGTGAAGCGTATTATTTTTTTTTATATTTTAACTTTTTGATTTTTATAAACAAATTTATAACATTTTTTTCTCATGGGATTTTTTTTTCCAAACTGCTGCTATTGTTGCAATTTTTTTTAATTTTCAAAAAATCTTTGTTTCACGATAGTAAACCTTATATTATTTAAGGAAATCTAAACGATTTTGTTCTACCTTGTTTAAGAATTGATCGCCACTGACACCCATGGAGATGCCTCTTTTTAAAGGTGTCTGACGCCGAAGGTACTACGGCTCCAAATATTAATATTTTTACCTATTTTTTAATAATAAGCAAAATACGTGCTTCAATATGGTAAAGAATTCATAATTATTCAATTGTTATTAAACATTTTTAAAATATTCTGAATATTGCTGTTTTAGAGCTTTCAGGGCAGGGTCTCCCCTTCAAAAATATTTAAGTTTATAAAATGTTACTCTGGACAGAATTTCTAATATTTAAACATGGCCCTATTTTATTAGTTTCATGGTTTGAAACCTTTTTTTGAAATATATATAATTATCAAATTTCAAATTTTTCTTTTTATTATTTATTTAGTTACTTTTATTAAAATAACTTTTTTTTTGGGATTGCTGAATTATTTAAGATGTATATGAAAGATAATAAAAACAATAAAATATAGAAAAATTTTAATATAGAATCTGAGAAAAAGATTTAGACAAAAATAAACATATAGTTACAACGTGCACATATAAACAAGAGGTTTAAATTTATTGGTTAGCATAGTATCGCAGTAATCTGCATAATTGACTTGAATGCAAGTGCATTTGTGGAATTAGTCTGTTTGCATTGCAATCTGATTTGATTTAGAGTCACAATTGATGCAATAAACTACCATTTTCAATTATTGAACTGCATTTATATATTTCATTTCATTATTAATCTATTTTAGGGATATTCATTATTATTATGCTTTTCTGTAACACACCTAATTAAAATAATATATCAAGTTTTTTCATTTTTGTTATAAGAGATTAAAAAAACAAAAACAATTATGTATAAGTTTTTCAATTATCTGTTCAATTAACACTCAGTTTTATCACAGTAAAGAAAAACCATAAACGACATTCGTTTTTTTATCCTTTTCCCACTTACCAAATCAAATGGTTTAATATCATTCTCCTAAAATATCTTTTGAATGACTTCGAGTTGGTTGTTGGTTGTGATCTCCAGAATTTTTTTTTAGTGTAGATAGATATTCTATATTGAATTTTTAGGCGCAGATTCATTAATTTAAATTTTTTTGTGATATTAAGTATATGTCACAAATAAAAAAAAAAAAATACAAAAAGTTCGAATGAAAAACCCATAAAAGGGGACTTTCAAGAAAATTAAAGGAATATTAGGCTATTTTTGTAAAATAATTTGTGAAACTACTACTTACAAAAATTTGAAACCATGCGAAATCAAAAAACCTAACCATGAAATATATATTTTGAAATTTTTTTCCTTATTTTGAAAATGATCAATTTTTTTGACTTATATGATTTCAATAATATTTTTTATTATGTCTTTAATTAACTATTAAAATAGTAAAAATAATACAAAATACAATTTTGAGATAGATTTATTCTTTTGCCATTGTGAGCCACTGAAATTGTTATATATCCTCAAGCAGGGTTGAGAGATTTAATTGAAATTGACTAAAATCATGATTTAAATTATATTTTACAAAAAATTTATGATTTTCTTATTGTATAGTAAAAAATAAAAATGTTTTAACAAATCATAAATAATTTAATATCAGATAGAACAATTTAAACAACTAAAATGAAGGAGGAACGTTTATTCATTTAGTGGTACATTATTTTTAAAATATTTAAAAAAGACCAGTTTTCTAGCCTTTTCAATTCTTAATTAGTTTCTTAATTTTGAATGCACAAGTTCAAATAACGTAAAAACTCGCTCAATACAAGCTGAAGACAAAATGGCGCATAAAAATGATTTTATAATTTTTAATTTTGCTAAACTTGCAGTTTCAATCACTTGAATAGAGGATATTGTCGGCACTCGGTGGAACATGTTTACTAAATATAAGAAATAAAACACTTGGTTTGTCCACAAATTTAATATTTTAGCCGAAACTAGTCGAATAAAATAAAATATTAAATTTGTGGACAAACCAAGTGTTTTATTTCTTATATTTATAATTTTTAATATTATATCCTTATTTGATCCTAATTCATCTTATACAATCAAACTCTAATATAGTATTTTTAATATTTGAAGTTTGCATAATATTTAAAAATTTAATTCAAGATACTCGTTTTTACGCACTTAAATAAATGATAAAAAAATTCTAATTTTAATAAAAAAAATCTGATTTAAATTAAAAAAAACCGATTTTATTGATTTTTTTACTTTTATCAACCTTTTCTCAAGTGGTTTCTGCTGTAGCACAACAAACTATTGAAAATCTCTACAAATCTAAATTTAATATGATAAAAATTTTGGCTCTTCACTAGTCCCTTGATTTTCGGATAGTTAGTGATCTGTAAATTTGTGTAAACATGGAAATAATTTTAAAAGGTATAAAAAGATACTATTTAATACATTATTTTATTTTTAAAAGATAACAATCACTTAAGAGAAATATGTAGGTTGTTATTCGAAGTAGCTATATTAGAATAGTGAAACATTTAATTATATATCTTTGTTCTGAAAAATTTATGTATTTTTTTATTATACTTAATAGTATCTCCAGAATAATATAATAAGAAATATCTTCATGGACAAGTTCCGCATTGGCTAAAAAACAAAAACAAGATAAACATAAACAAGTTACTTCCGGTAAACGTATGCCAAGAAATTCAATTCATTTTATTAAAATCGAAGAGTGTTTTGAGTCATTGACCTATGCAATGTTAGCGACACTTGCTATCTAACTATACAATTTTCATGTTTTTCTTCTATTGCAGTTTGTTCTCAGTTGGCTGTGGAAATAAACGACCGTATTTTCTCCGCAATACTTTCATTTGTTTGCTGTTCTAAGTTTTATTGGTGTGTACGACGTCTGGAACAATAAAATTTTAGCTTTTAGTTTTTTTTTTGCTATTATAGAATCTTGTAATAATCTTAGAAGTTTCTTTCATAGTTTTGATATTCTATACTATTTATTTATGTAAATATTATTGAATTTTAAAATCATTTACGTGTTTTACAGTTTTTTTATTATAACAATTATATAAATATGTTTTCAAACTTAATAATATGAATATTTTAAAATTAGAGTTTAAACAAACAACTGATTATAAAATAAATAAAAAGTTCAGAAACTTCCAAGTTTCTAGTCTTCGGAAAACTGAATTAATTAAAATTGAAAAGATAAAATATATGCATAAAAGAAAATCAATAATAGGTAACTAGTTTTGTGTTATTTTTCTGCATATTTACAAGGTCTAATTGTTAATAGTTTTATTCAAGTTTTTTTTAAAATTTATTTACTTTAAACTAATTTATTAAAATGAAAAAAATAATCCTAACTTGAAATTGTAGTAATGCCGTGTATTCTTAATGAAATCTTTATCCAATTTTTGTGGTTTTTAGATTTTAAATTCGAGAAAAACTGTTTTTTATCTGACTTACTTTAGTCTTTAGTTTACATTTGATTTCTCAATTTAAGAAAATATTTTACATTTATTTTGAGAACTATCTACACTAATAAAATTTGATTATCTGCTAAATCATGCTATTTTTGTAGTAATTCTAATATACTTTCTAATATTAATTATATGAATTTAAATGGAATTTAAAAATAACAAATTTTTAAGTTCGTGTTAAGTAGGAGGCTTCATCTTTATAGCTCTAAAAAATAGCAATATTTAAGATTTAAAAAAAATGTTAAATAACAACCGAATCATTTGAGTTTCTTGACTATATTCTTGCACGTGTTTTATTTATTATTATAAAGTTTTTTGAAGTAAAAATATTATTATTTGAAGCCGTGGTAGCTTTTGACTACCGACACTTCAAAAAACGGCATCACCATAGGCTCAGATTTCTCGAGACTATTTTTGAATAGATATCAAAAAAATAAAATATCAAAAAACTTCTATGCTTTAAGATAGAAACAAATAGATAAAGATTAAAGCGATTTGATTGCATAGTTTCTGAAAAAAGTGGCACCCAGTTTGAAACATGTAGTGTCGAGAAAAACGCGTTTAATGTTTTCGGTACTGTAGCTAAAGTTATTGTACGGCCTTCACAATTCTTTTTGAATCTTTGCAATTACTTCAAATATCAATAAACCCTTTTAGAGAGTCATTTTAGACATCATGAATTATGGATTTATGCAAAAAAAAGATTTTTTGTAATCTTTAGGGTGGGGTTCCCCTTAAAAATTAATTCATGTAATATAGACTAACGGCTTGTTTGATTAGGTACTGATTATTGCTTATGCTTTTTAAAAGTTTTGTGTATCAAGTTTTTTAAAAATATTGGTATAGTTAAAATTACAAAACAAGCGATAAAATTATAAATGTATTTTTCAAATAAGTGCAATCATATATTTAGGTAAAAAATATTATATCAGAAATCAAGGAACTTATGCCAATAAACATTAAAATAATTAAAATTTAGACAAAAGATAAGTTTAAAAAAATATATTCTAGAAGTGTAATATTAAACGTTCTATATACGCTATTTAGAAATTTTCGAATTTTCATTTAAATCAAATATATTAAATTATTGTAGGAAAATTATTTTAAAATTGTATCTATCCAAATAAAATAACATAACTCATTATAAATTATTTTATTTTATTTTACATTTTTGTGGAGTTTTTAAATTTTCAATTATAAATAATGAAACCTATTAAATATTTATTATTATAAATTAAGTTCCGAGTTAGGTTTACCAATAAAGTTTTATCATATTATTTCTGTTTCTGGAATAATAAATGTGGAGTAATTTGGAAGTTCAACTAGTGGTTGGTAGATGGTACCAGCTAGCTCATTTTCATCGATTCTTTCAGCACAATACACTGTAAACTTTTATATTCTTTTTGGCAGTAGTAAGTTTAAAAACTTTTATTAACACTTTTCATTTTTGCTAATGAAAAATATAAGATATGATTATTTATTAATAACTTATTAATTTAAATATATGTTACATTATAAGAATCAATAAGTCTATATACACTTAATAACATCAATAAACGAATAAAACCAGGAAGATAATAGAATAAATTTATATATAAATTAGCTTAATATGTCATTTAGACCTACAGTAGAATTAATCTAACGAAAATAAAAGTTTCGACATATTTTTATTAGAATTTATAATATCCTAATAAGGAGGAAAAAGTTAATGTAGTTTAAAAGAAAGATTTATATTTAATTATATTTTCAACACAGTTTTATTGTAATTTTATATCTTTATTTAGTATTACAAGACCCACAGATAATTAAAATATATTTATAGCTACAAAATATTATAATAATTTCATAGCATCTTAGGCATTTTTTATTTTTTCTTTCTTAATTATATTTCATATTGCTGTGAATATTTTTTTGAATTTTATTTGGAATATTCTAACCATTTATTAACTTAAAGCCATTCTCTTGATTAGATTCTAGATGTATTTTTTTCAATTAATTCTATAAATTTATTTTTATTTTTTGAATAAAATACATGCATTTTTAGCAAAAATATTATGATTAAATACATATCGTGAAGCATAAAAATAAAAATTAAGCCTTTTTAAAAAAATTAACTTAAAATTAGCCACAGAGTTAAATGCCACATCGGTGGTTATGAATATGGGGTATGGCATACTACAATATTTATTTAAAAAATTATAAATAAATAATTTTACCGCTAAAGACTTTTGCATAGGATGCAAACCTTTTTGTTCATTCCATTTATTAGAAAAAATAAATTTTCCAAACTATAGGGCACGCCATATTAAATCGTATAGATATTTGAATGAGTTTTGAAATTAAAAGTTTATAAGCTTTATTTAATTTTGTATAAAGCTTGAAAAAAAAAAAATCATTTCTTTAATTTAAAATATGTGAATAGTGTATTACTTATTTTGTTATTTATAAATTTTTGCTTCAGTTATTAATTTATAAACCTTTTAAAGGGATAGTAGTTTATTGATATATTTAATAACTAATAATATTTATTATTTTACTTCTGTTTGTTTCAGTTAGTGACTGTTCNAGGTACAATGTCGTTTCAGTTATTTATTAAATTGATAATATGTTTATATTCTGAATAGGTTTATGAGTTACTCTTTTTTATTAAATAATTTTAATTATAGTTATATAAATATATTTATATATCTATGTGTATTCCCGATATATTTAACGGGAGCTTGCAAATAAATTGTTTAAAATAAGATTTTATATCATACATTAATTAATAGATAAACCATTTTTAAAATATTTTGTCCAAACAATATCGCAATAATGATTGATTGAAATAGAATTTGAGTAGATATTACAGCCGTTTTCATTTCCTGCTTCAGAAGCAGCTATACAATATTTTTTAAATTGCCGAAGAATATAAATCATGCAAATTTCAAAGTTTATATAAAAAACAAACTACTTTATATTTGTTTTATTCTAAACATGAATCTGTTTAGACATCAAAATTGTTTAAACAAGTGTTTTTATTGATAATTAAGTATATTAAAATAAAAGTCTAAATATATACTTTATTAATTCAAATAATCAGGGTAATGTTTTTAAAAAAATAGTAACTTTTGTCTTTTTCTCACAATATTAGCAATTTGAGTTTTACAGTTCGTAGTGCAGAGAGATTAGTTTAACTACATGTATGGTTTTAATCGAGTAAATATATATACAAAACCACTTGAAAAGTTTCAAATAGATTTGGTTATTACTTTGCTTTCAAGCTATTGATATAAGTACAACATATACAAATTTTTAAAAATCAAGCGTTATATTGTTATACATATTCAGGTTTGCTTTAAAAACTTACGGATTACTTTAATTGAATTGATCGTAATGTTTTAGTTAGTTTTTTATTTTGTCCTCATTTGTGACTAAAAATCATTCTCTAAAAATATCGTTTGAATAAACTCGAGCTGGTTTTTGATTGTGATTTTCAGAATTTTTTTAGTGCACTTGGATAATCTATACAGAAATTTTAGACGTAGTTTAATTAGTTTCAATGTTTTTGTGTTATTTCAAAGATGTCACTTTGTCACATTCACCAAAACACTGAATAAGAGCTGCGCACACAACGCTGGTACCTGTGGCTGTTACACTGTTTGAATATAAAGTTAGATATTTCACTACAAACCATCACAACCAATTACGACTCAAGATCATTGAAACTGAATTCCAGAAATTATTTTATATTCTAAAGATTAAACCATTGTTTTTCTCTCTAAGTCCATAAATAACTAATCGAGGATAATAATATTCCGGGATAAACAATACTGATTAGTATATTCCTTAATTTTCATATTGAATAAATAAATTTAAAGTATTAATATAAAAATTTTAATTGTAAACAATTTTTTGTTTCTAAATTTTACTTGAAATGTTATTTAATAATACAGATGTTTTCAAAACGATATAACCTTGCAAGTATTTTAATAATTCCAATAAATTTATACGGCAAATGATTCACAAATAAACTTTGACATAGTTCATTTGGAAAATTTTCAGAATATTCAATAAATGTTTATTAGATAAGCATAGTTGACGTAAATAGAAATTAGGACAAACGATTTTAAAATTGAATGTAAAATTAATTCCCATTTAATGACAGACACATCAAAAGCATTATGCAAATTTCACTTAAGTTTAACTTTATTTAGATTTTTTATTTGTATTTTTTTTGTTAAGATAATCTTTAATAAATCAATACTATGTTTATAAATAATTTATTGAATCAAACAAATATTAAATCAAACTGATATTATAAAATTGTTTGAATTTTGAAGATTATAAAAATAAATTAAATATTATTTTCGTTTTTATACTTAATAAAATTCATTCCTTTGTGATATTATATTTCTTTAATTACTATTGAAACAAAGTTGCGAAAGAATAAAGTAAAAAGTACTAAACAAAAGGTAAGAAATTAATTAATTAGACAAATTAAATTACTGTTGAACTAAGTACTGTATCATCAACTTCAAAAAAATGGGAATAAAGCAGAGCATTGTATTAATCGGAACAATTTTGTTGTGGTATTCATTTATTAATCACGCATTATTTATAAACAATTGTTTATAGGAATATCGAAAATTATTTATTACATTTAGAGCTTTAAAGTTTATTTTCTGCAATAAATATGTTTTCAAAACTGCACTAGTTTTTTTAGATTTGATAAAAATACTTATACTTCTAGTATTATTATGAAATAAGCAATGTTTAAAATGATAAAGCAACGTACAAAAATATTACTGTTTCGTTGTCTTCTGCTAATTTAAATCAAATTTAGTATTTTATAGAGAAAATTGAGTTCTGCGTCAAATTAAAAATTATTTAATTAATAATTTAAAGTCGTAATAGAATGAGAAGTATATAATATCTACTAAAATTTATACTTAAGGGGGGGACATAAATATTTTACTTATTTCGACAAGAATGACCCTCTTAAAGAGTTTATTGATATTCGAAATTATTGCAAGGGTACAAGAAAATTGTGGAGACCGTACAATACTTTAACTACAGTACCGAAAACTTTAAACGCGTTTTTCTCGAAACCACATTTTTCAAACTGTAGCCAGTTTTCAAATTTTTGTATTTTCAAAAAATCCTATGCTTCCTGATAGCCAATCTAATATAGTTTAAAGAAATCTAAACGATTTTGTTTTACTTTCTTTAAGGGCTGATCACGACTGGCACCAATGGAGGTGTCTGACGCCGAAGGCTACCACGGCTCCAAATATTAATATTTTTACTTCAAAAAATGTTGTAATAATAATTAAAATACATGCAACAATATAGTAAAAACCCCCAAAGGATTAGATTGTTATTTAATACTTAANGTTAAAATACGTACGATAATAACGTAAAAAACCTTAAATAATTTGTTTATTATTTAACACTTCAAAAAATTCTTAATATCGCTGTTGTTTAGACCTGTCAGGGTGGGTTCTTCCCTTAACTGTAATGTATACATATCATGCATTATTTTTCCTAAATGTGTAATTGCAATTTTAAAATTAATATATTTACTATAATTATTATCTATTTTAATTCAACTTAAAATATATAAGTATGAAATTCTTCTAAACAATTACCAACAGATCTTTCTTTTCATTGCAATAGTATTCTCCTAACAAAGTTATTCCTCAACTGAAGTTCTACTGTGAAAAGTCTGCATTACAATATAAAAATTCAATTTTCTCAGCCAGGCAATTGTTGGTATATATACAAGATACGAGAAAATTATACAAAGAATTCAAAGCAGTCTGAACCAGTTCAAGTATTATTGTTCTTTCCAGTAGTCATGTAACGCGAGTAATATAGAAACAAATGGCAAATATTCATGCACCAACAGAAAACGAAAATAAATATAAATTTGAATGAGACAAAGATTAAACGACATAAAATGAGATAAAGGAATATTTTTGATACTTTCTTGTTTTTATGAAAAAGTTATAAACTTTTACTAACAAGCTATTTTCAATGTTGTTATATAATTATGTAGTTATTTCCATGGTTCTTATTATATTATATTGTATATAACCAACATACTTTTTCAAAAGAAACTTTTATATTCAATAAAGTTTTTGGAAAAATGTACA
>NEEE01002195.1:10482-29424 GCA_002278615.1 Pogonus chalceus
TTTTTTTTTTTTAATTAAGTGGTGTGGGGGGGGGGTCATTTTGAAAGTCTTGCCCAGGGCCCACAAAAAGTTAGTTACGGCTCTTAATATATGCATAGATATTTCTGTTTATTTTCATGTAGTGCATTGCAATAGTTAAACAATATGTGTATTAAAGTTGCCATCAATCTAGAAGTCTGGTAAGTAAACGAATATCAGGATTTATAAACATTTAAAAATAAAAGAAATCTTCGACAAGAGAAAATATTTTTTTTTAAATCTGCAAATAGATAATATATAATTAAAAAATTTTAATAACCCTTAAAAATTTGAAACATATTCTTTATTTTTTATGTTTTCTTTTTTTTAAATTTCTTTTGTTAACGGTTTAATTGTGAAATGGACATTTAGTTACTTATATTGAAATTTGCTTTTATAATCGTGAACTAAAAAAGTACCACCAATTGTTTACCTGTATGTTATTCTCATGGAGATGATTTAAGAGAATATTTATTAAGCAATATTAATAATCTTATTAAAATTTCATTTTCAATTAAGAAACATAAGATCACGTGACATATTCCTCCAAGTCTCGATTTCCGTATTTCCGTGTTCCGGTCCGCGATTACGTAATTCCTCGTTCAACATCCATGACTTAAGATTAAACTAAGTGGTCGCGTGTCACGCTTATAGCGGCTAAGTCACCGCACCTGTCCGGAATAGGTACCACGGTATAAACAAAGTGGCCAATATGATAATGTAGCTTTCCTCATTGTTAAGAAGTCTTCGCTTTGTTGTTATTGTGAACCGAGTTAGAGATCTGTGACAATGTACGCCCACTGGCCGAATCGAAGCGCTTCGGTGACTCAAGTTAAGTAGAGAGAGATTTTTTTCTTGCCATGCAAATAAAGTTTTTTTGATATGACTTGGAGTTTTTTACATTTCTTTATTTTTTTGACACCGTTATGTTGTTATGTATGTTGTGAGTTATGAATTGTGTTTTTATTTTGTCTTGGTTTGTTGAAATTGTAGTACATGTGGTCAGCATATGATTTGATTTACATATTGTATGTATCACAATGAAATATATATNGTCGTTTATTTGCTTTTATTGAGCCGCAAATATTAATTTTAATATTTATTATTAAGATACTATTTTTATTAGCTTAAATTACTATTAATAATCATTGTAATTATACATTTTATTGTATTTCGTCTGCAATATATGTAATTAAACACTTCTTAATAATTTTTGGTTTTTTATTATAGTATTTAACTATTTACACATTAATAAATATATTATGCATTAGCTTATATTTTGGTTAGCAACTTCAGCGGTTTTAACAAAATTATAATATTTCATACTAGAACTTGAGAACAAAATTTCACATAAGATATAAAAAAACACGACATAAACTATTAGATTTTTGAAATAAAAATAAAAAAATTTGAGTTATTCCTTCAGGAACATAGCAAAATTAAAAGAAAACCAACTTTCATTTTATTTTGATTAATTCTTAATTTTGATTTATGAAAACATAAAAATTAGTTTTATCAATTAAATATATAAATTAATATTCGAATGAAAACCACCAGTAAAAATAAAACAAAATATATGAATAGGAGCTTTTATGACGTCACAAATGCTTCTCAAAGTTATACCTAATATATCTGGAGCTATAAAAATATAAATAAATCATATTTTATTGTGAAATCATTTATTTTTTGGAAACAGATTATGGCTAAGACGTCCAAATTTAAATAAAATTTAGATAATTTTAAATACAAATAAACTTTTTTCATTAAACTACTCTAGTCACATTTAAAAAAAGGCTTTTTTAATATTTATATTTACGAAAAACAGTCCTTAAATATGCTTTTAATCAATAATTGATTTTAATTTAGAAAAAATTCAATATCTTTAAACACGGGTCCTTATTTAGATAGCCGTGTTAACTCAAACTATAATTGGATTCCTGGAAAATCTATCAATAATATTACATAAGTAAAAAACAGTCAAACAAAATATAAATAATAACAGAGTATGTCCGAATGACCCGTTGTCATTATATAGTGAAGAGGTATCATATCTACATACAAGTTTGTTATAATACAACATAGCAATGGCATAGCGCACTATGATCACACCTATATATTATAATTCACGAAGAGAATGTAAGTGGGCGACACAATGGTCACTTGGCGGATGGCGACCAAATCAAAATGTTATCCTACATACATCTCTTTGCTTTGCTTGTGCGGCCCTTGTCATTGACCTCACCCAAATATACATTACTATTTTTTTCAGTTTGCTGAAATATATCGCAAGGTCGACAATTCATTCAGCGACATTTTAATACTTAAGTTATTGTCACAAAAATCAAATTAGTGGTTAAATAAAAGTAGATATACAGATAACAAGATTTCTTCTTACTGTATACGATACCTAAAATTAGAAATTTCGTGACGATTGTTCGTTACGTTGTCGTTCATATCAGTGGATTTGAGTTTAGTAAATTAATTTATTTCCTATAATATTTTGAACTTTACTTTTGATAATAGAAAAAGTTCTTGATTGGAGATAAATCTAAGCCTTCTTTGATTGATAATTTGTAAAATGGTATAAAATATTAATAATTTAATTTTGAAATTTGTAAGAAATTGTGGAATAATGCTAAGATTATACTTCTGGCATTCAGATTTTTGACAATATTTTAATAACTAATATAAATATTTAATTTTTATTTGAAATCTTAACATTTTATGTTATTTCTTAATATTTATCAGAAAATTTGCAAACCAAAATTAATTGTTTGATTTTGCATAAATATTAAAGTTATACATCAAGGATATTTATTGATATTTATCATTCTAGTAATTTGTTAGTATTTAGAAAAATAAGTTAAATACTTAATTGCGAATTAAACTCTTGATAAATTATAATATTTTTGGAAAAAGTTTGCTAAAGCGAAAGTATTTTGGCCGATTTTGCGGAAGTCAAGCTAAATATTTAATTCCTGTTATATATCAGAATATTAGGATTATTTTAATCTTAAAATACATATTTCAAACATCAAAATCCAGCACATTACCATAATAAAATTCGCGTACATTATTAAAACTTCTAAAAAATTACAAATATGCCTAAAATATTTTCGTTTTGTAATTCTTTAAGGAATTCAAACACATCTCCCGTCAAAATACCAACATATTAATAAATAATATCTACATCAAGTGTCGCTCATATTATTTCGACAACAGAACAAAAGACGGACGGAACAACTGAATATGAGTTTAATTAAATATTCATATAGAAACCTGTATACTGCAGATGTTTTATATTCAACATTGATGACAATAGAGATCTTTACCGGGTCGATAAATCAATTACTATATTTAATAATTGTTAGTTGTCAGAATTAGAAATTAGAGACAATAAATATAGAAATATTGAAATGTGATAATTATAGGTTAAATGTTAGATGTTAGAAAAGTATTTTTATGAATTGTATATTGTTTTAAGTATTTTAATTAACAATTTATATTTAAAATAATGTTTTGCGAACAAGAAAATTAACAATTGAATACTGTTTCACTTGTTTCATAAGCCTACTATATAAATAAACATAAAAATTTAATAACATAGTTTATATTTGTCATTTTCAGTATGTATTAATATTCATGTTCACAAATATGTACAATAATGATACATCCATTGTCAGTATAACTTTTAACATTGGAAAACAATAGAATTAAAGCAACATTCGAATGTTTGTCTCAAAGCCGCGCCTGCGTTTCTGAACCAACTACAAAGGCGGGTTTTTTCGCGTAAACTTTCGCTAGAATAAAAAATTAACGTCCAAAAATTTTCTATTTTTGAAGTTAAATTTATACATTAGTGTGGTGTTATTAATTTGAATTTCACTTGCTATACGATAGCGGTTTTTTGTTTAATGTAGGTGTGAGGTTATGTTAGGTAAATAATTTTGTTTAAAATGGTGTTGTATGGTTTTGATTGTTAGAGGAGTTGTTTGCGGTTCCTAATTTATATGGGAAATTTATTTTTGACACCATTTTTAATAATGCTAGCGTAAATTGTAAAATATTTACTTAGTTAAAAAAATTCTTATATGAAAATAAACAATTGAGTACTTAATATCCTAATAATTATATTATAACAGAATGATTGATTTTTAATATTTTGATTAGGGTAAAAATATTAAGGTTATACATCAGGGATTTTTGCTTATTATTAAATTCTAGTTTTTTGTGAATTGTGAAACTAAGTTAGATATTGAGTGTAATATTGCTTAGCATTTACCATAGAAATAGTAATATAGTAAAAATCAGCCAATTTTGTAAAACTACTAACTGATTTTTACCAATTCCAATCCCTTAGTTTTTGTTTGGTTTGAATTTTAATTTAAAACAAAAATGGACAAAAAAAACTAATAAATAAAATAGAAAGCTTTTTAAGGATTATAAAATGAATTTTCCAGACATATTTAGCAATAGACAAATACAAACACAACTGTAAAATAATAAATTTTAACTAATTTGATTTGTACTCTTATAAAATAAATTTCGTTGGCCAAAAAACAATTGAAACAAAAAATAAACAAACTTGAACATCGCCTACTGACATAAAACAAACACTAAAGCGAAGTTAATGACTCTTAACAAATAATTTACAACTATGTTACAATGTATATATTAGTTAAAATACAGGTGGGTTGTTGGAAAATAAAAAATAAAAAATCAGGTGGCTAGTGCATGTGCTACTTATGTATTTATAATATTACAATTTTTTTCTAGTTGTTTTCGATTTTTTTTATAAAGTTTAAATATATTTTACGATTAAGTCTACAGTAGGTTTTTGTACCATTTATTACTTAGATTGAGTTTTTTTTTTTCAGATATATTCTAAAATAACTTCTATAAACTATTTGGAAATATTTATTTTTATGATTGCTCAAATTAATAAAAATCTAAAAATTGTATTGCTTTGATGTTTAATATTTCTTTCAGGTNATTAATCAATAGTGTATTCATAATAACAAATAAATAAATTAAATAAATATACAAAGTCATCAATATCCGACTAAAAATAGGAACAAAATTGACAAGAATCATTAAAATTATAAAAAAAAAAAAAAACAAACGAGAACCTGAAATTAGCATAAGAATAAATTCATTTTCGCCAAACATGCAAAGTAATTGTATAAAGTAATGGTAAGGTACCGTTTAATACGCTGACCAAAGAAACAGAATGTTTATTTGCACGACGATTAATTAGAAGTGGCACAGCAGGGGGTCAATACCGCACCCACCAGTACACCGGAGAGGTCATCCAGGTGTCATCTTCACTGTGGATTTCTTGTTGATACTTATGCTTGATGTTTATGTATGTTGATATCACGTGGGGTTGCGTAGGGATATTTTCTATGTGACACTTTCACTAATTGTGAGTTTGGTCAAGCATTCCATGAACTCATGTATCTTTTTTTTTCTTTTATTTATATACTATTGTTCGACTGTTTTATTTCTTCCTTATGTTATATAGTACTTCAATAATTATTTAATTATTTTTCATAATATATTTAATTTTGCGTAGTAATAAAATTTTATAGTTATAGCTATGAAATAAAAACAAAAAAATAACGAAATATCTAACGCTTTTGTTTTTTCTCAAGTCTTAAAACAAATGAATTTATAAACAAAACACTCGAATTATATAGTTTTTGAATTTAATTTAAAAATAATGAAATATATTAAGGAATAGACAAAAAAAATATCAATTCAATACGTTACATTTAAAATCAATCAAAAGTATGTTATTTTTTATTCATAGTGTCAATTTTCTGAAGAAATTGTCAGTATTTTTTGTCATTTTGTGTATTTCCAATTGTTTTTATATTTTAAAACATGATATTTATCTAATTTTTTATTAAGTTTTCTTACAAACAATTTTAATTGTTGTTTTTTTTTATGTATTACATCTTAATTAATAAAATAATGTTAAGTTATATGTTTCGAAGTATTTAAAATCAAAATTTTAGAAAGTAATATTGTTAAAAGAATATTTGATATTGGCCAAAGGATAGAATAAAGACATTGGTTACTAATGTTTTCTTTTCTATGGTGAAGCGATATTGAAATAATCAATTATTTGGAGTCACTATGATTCTCTTTAAACAAATATGCTATCAAATACTGTTCAATATTTATTAAGACATATTAAATGATTAATTTGATAAATAACTTAATCTAAATGCTACTATAAATAACGGTAAATAATAGAAAATATAATAACCGTATCAAAACACATTCCAAAAGCACAAATCAATTGTATCATAAATAAACCAGACCACCTGATGTTAAGTATTAGCCATAAGTCCAAAAAATTATTTATCACAAAACGAACGTACGTTCTTAAATGATATTTGCATGTTGTAACATGTTCTGTGCCGCCTTCATTGTCGCAAGATTGATCTGAGTCAACAATGGCACGTCCAACGCGAGTATTATTAGTGCCAGATGGATTATTTTTTGATTTGGACACACCCGGAAGAAGGTGCGTAATTGCAGTTGACGTATGTCGATTATTAAGTCGGTCAAAGACGTGAACAAATCATTGTTCATCACTGAATGGGTCATTGTTAATGAAATTCTTTACTGTTAATAAATTTATTTTGAGATTTTCAATTATATTATGATACTTATTTTAATAGGGTTTATTACATTGTTGCCAACGATGAATATAAAATTTTTTATAACTATTTAAAGTCTAATCAACAAATATGGACACACGTATGCTACAAGTTTCACATTAAAGCAAATACCAACATTTTGCAATCAATTACAAATGGTTTATTTGCGAAAAGTTTGTTAAAACATATATGTAGCTGAACAGTTTGTGATCTAATAAAGAAGATGGTTAGACATTTCTTCGCCTCACTGACTTTGTTGCTTGCTATAAACCTATTACGGGCATTGGTGCATGTGATCCTGTGTAGAAACTTATAGTATTTACAAAAATTGGTTTTAAATAGATCAGTAAGTGTACAGCAATATGAAAGGTTATTAATAATTATTATAAATTAGAAATTAAAAAGATAATTCTTCATTTGTTTATAAGTATGGAAGGCTATGAGTTTCTTTTGTTTTAGCTAGGTGGGCCTTTTTTTATGTCACTTATTTTTATTTGCTTCTATTTATATTACTTTGTTAAAACAGGATGACTTTATTTTCATTACAAATTCTAAATTGTGCAAAATGAACTTATAGGCAATTTAATCTTTTCCTAAAATTTCTTTCCAGGATAAATTACAAGAATGATATGGATTCTCCTGTGGTAAGAGTACTTAAAATGTTTCTAGCTTCATAATTTTAAAAAAGGACAGATACAGGTTTGTCAAAGTATATTTTGTACTATCCGTGAAGTTTACCGATGGTATTAATGTAATTTTTTTTGACATCTTTATTAAGTTGCAAAAGTATTACTCTTTTTTCTTCCTAAAATACCTCTTATTCATGACGTAAGTTTTTAAGTCGAATTATCTATGAAACATGCTGAATTTTATAACAATTTTTGCGGTATTCGATGCTAGATCAAGTGTGTTAAAAACAAAAGATAACAAAACAAATAAATAAACATAAATAGTGACAGATATTTAATAATTATGCATTTATTTACACTTGAAGGTAATAGACGCATTGAAAAACAAAAATGTATTTGCTATCCTATTAAATAATGTGCATATACCATATATACATACAATTGTAGACTATTTAAAAATATTTACCAACGTACATATAAATATTAAATGTTAATAGCAACTTCAGAAAACAATATAATATTTATGATCGGCTACTTACAAATATTAAATATGCAAATTGTGTAAACATCTACAGAAACAGGAGTGCCATCGAGTTAAAGTCGCCTGGACATTCGATGATTATATGATTCCTCAAGATTTCCCATGAATATGCGAAATGCAGACATTTAACTGTTGTTAATTTATTCGAAAGATGATTTACATCGTGTTAAAACAATATAGTGATTGAGAGGAGAAACTTACTTACGAAACTTGCTTCGAAACGTTTCAATTGTATTTGTTACGCTTCTTGCTTGCGGTGATATGTATTCTAGGTGTTTAATGTTTTTGTTTATTTATTTAAAATGTAATTTGAAACGGCTAGCTGTTAATACTTTGAATGTTTAATATTAAGGAATGAATTGCATGAAAACATTGATAAAACGCTGTGTTAACTCGAAAATTTAATGAATTAATTTCCATTCGAATGCAAATGCAATGTACAAGTTAGCTGACCATCCCTAGATGTCCGTCGTCAAATCGCCTCTTCTTCCATTTATTATTATTCATCTTTCTTCTTTATTTTCTAAATATCCTACGCTGAATGCTGGGCGAGTGCCTCGTTGGTCTATTGTATTAAATGCGCGCTATGGACTATGTCCACACCTTAAACGCCCAAGCGACAACAATGCTCGATTTGCCTGGCAAATGTGCAAGTCAGGTGTCTTTGGATTGCCCATCTTATGTTTGATTGTTATCTCAACATATATACCAAATCTTAGCTAGTGTGTCGGTCAAAAAGTACCTTTAAAACTTATTTTTGTATTTATCAATTTATTCATTTTCGTATTAAACATTTTTGACAAATATAATCAGGAAAACATTGTTTATAAAATATTTACAGTATATTTTTAGGTTATCTTTTTTAATTAAGTAAACATTTATTATCGTACGATATAAGTGAACGTCATTTCGAATCTGAAACTTTAAGTGGAGGCACTGAAATTCGGAAAAACTTAGTTTTGAAATTTTAGTTAAAATATTTCAATTTTGTGAAATATTTTTGTATTATTTTAATTGCTAAAATTGTTTATATAAATAATATATTAGCTTCAGAAGTAGGAAGTTTGCATTATATTAAAAACACTGTAAAGGGTATAAATAAATTAGAAGTTTCGAACCGTTTTATATTTTATCAATATAACAGTCCAAATTATATATTATTAGTTACAAAAAAACATTTCTATAATTGCTGAA
Organism: Pogonus chalceus; assembly: GCA_002278615.1. Classification (NCBI taxonomy): domain Eukaryota; kingdom Metazoa; phylum Arthropoda; class Insecta; order Coleoptera; family Carabidae; genus Pogonus; species Pogonus chalceus. Next base: position 19,536 of record NEEE01002195.1, read on the forward strand.
AAGAGATAAAGGCACCTGCACAGTCTTCATATTTAAATGCTATCGAGCATTTGTTGGGTGTATTGGGAAGAAAAATGGCAATTAGATGGTTCTAATAAAGAAGCCCTGAAAAATGATTTTCAGGAGGAATGAGAGAAAATTAAGTTGTGTTTTTGCAAAAAAACTTCTAAAATGAATGTCTAAGAAACGTGAGACCGAGGGCAACCGAATGACCTATTCATAAAATATTGATGTTGATTTTTTTTTTATTTTTGTTGAAAATTATCAATTTGTTTTACTTTGAATATGATATCAATAGTTGTTATTGTTGAATTTATGTTGAATTTTTATTTTGTTTTTGTGATTTTGAAAAGATTTTATTTATAACTATAAACATAAGAATAAAAAAATATCAGTAATTTGTAGTATTTAAAATACAATAAATAATAGAAAGTTTATGATTATTGGTAAATTTTAGCCGTGAAGAAACAAAAAATTTCAAGTTTATGCTGTAATATGTATTTAAATGGTACTTTAAAGAAGGAGAAATCAAAAAATAACCCAAAAATTATGATGATTTAGTACTAAGATATATTAAACAAAATTTAAAGCTATAAATATAACAAAAAACTAATTGATTCAATACCAAAAAGACTTAAGGTATTATTCTTTTATTTTTTATCTTCATATAAAAATTTATATTCATTTCCTGGTATTTCTAATATAATTTATTAAAAATGTCAAAAATCCTTTTCTGTTTTATAAAAATTTTTATGTTAAACTATATTTTATTTAATTTTTAAACACTAAGTATACAAATGTAAGTCTTGTAGATTTTTGTATGTAATTTTATAACATTTATTAAACATTATAAGTTTGGACAAGCATATGTAGACATGTCTGTATCGGAACTTGCTGTCAGGTGAGTGAAGCAATGGCGAAGTTTATTCGTGTAAAGTGTTTCGTTTTTTAATTTTGTCATTTATTTAAAGTATTTTGCAAGATTCCATTTTAACAAAGTATATAATCCTGTAGTTTAAAGTGTGATAAACAATATATCGTAAAAATTATACATGAAACTAGTATAAGTTGTTAAAAAATAGCATGTGATGTGTTGTTCCTCATTATTTCTTCAATTATTTGATGGTTTGGAAAGCGCTAGTCATCATAAAGGTATGTCATATTATATTTTAATATCCTGTTAATAAATATTAAGTATACAGACTTAGTTTCTATTTGTAATATAAAAAAATATAGTGTGCGTTACTACTTGGCATTTGTTTTTTTAATTGTGTATAGTATATATAGCAGTACATATAGTGAATCTTTCATAGTGTACGTTTATCTTGTTGTATGTACTGCATTGCAATGAATAAAGAAATGAAAAGAGGCCACCACGAGAAACGCGAACTACGAACCGCGATTTAAAACGAAACTTACTTGAAGTACTGTGTATATCTGTAGTATACCGTAAACTATAAAGGCCATCGCAGTCATGGGAAGCAAAAAGTACTTTTTCTATAGGTACTATTCCATTCTACTATTGGGGCACTTACCTGTGCTTATCTTACAGTTCATTCTTAACTAAAGGATTATATTTCTTATTTATACACATTTATTATTATTATTACAAATAAAAATTACTTCTGAAATTTTATTTCGTTTAATATTCTTATTTGTAAAAAGTTTATTTATAATAGCAGTTGCTAAAAACTTTAATTTTATTTTTTGATCCTGGCTTAAACGTGGAAATTTAAATAAAAATCAATTAAAACTTTTGGTAAATTGAAATCTAATAGCAAATATTAACAATTGTAAATACCATCCAATTAAAAATAAATTATCGTTAACCATAAGATAAAATAATTTTAAACAAATATGGTTTATTTTAATAGAAAAATATTAATAATTAATATTTGAATCACTTACAACAGGCTCGAAATTTCTCGGACGACACATTTTTTATGTATATGTTAATTCTTAAATTTCTAGAGAACCATATCGTAGATATCTAGGTCAAAAATAAATTATCTAAAAAGAGAACAAGAGAAAAAAATAATTTACAATTTATATTTTTATAACTGATGTTTATTAATACGCAAAATTGCTATTATTTCTTCAATTCTTTATGAACCAGATTCGAGATATCATATGACTGAGAGAGACTTATTTTACTTTTTTTCCGTAATTAAAACATTCAATTTTTGAATATGTATTAGATTATAACCGGTAAACTTTAAAAGATCGAATAAATATTGATGAATGATTGGTTATATATCTGAAATATATGATAATTGCGCTTAATTTATAGAAAATATGTGTAAAATTCGAAAAATATGAAGATATAAAAATAAATTCGAATGATAATAATCCAGGAACAAGAAGAAACACTTATGTTAAACATAGCAATATCGCGATAAAATAATATTTGACATAAATTTATTATAATAGCATAAAAGTATGTTAAGAAGAGGTGTACCTAGAATCGCGAAAATAAGATATAAATGCAAAACTAAAGAATAGTGTAGATTTATTACAAGATTGCAAGTGAAAGTATAGTGCCATCTCAATTTAGGTGCGCCAACTAAAAATAATTCCATACGGCACAAACAGCACAATAATAAATGTATGATGATGTGCAATGATGCTGATGGCATGATGCGGCGGATGCTAACATCTTTTACTCAAAGACGAAGTGATGCGGAATTTTAATTAGATAATCTATTTCACTAGTTTCAATGATGAGATCTATAGACTTTAAATATATAGATATTTTAATTTGATTTTTATTATCAAAAAATAAAAATTCGAAAAATATTAACTTAAAAAGTTATAGTTCAATATACATTAATTTTTTATTAAAAATGTAAATTTTATAAAAATAATAAGAGAAACAATAAATAAATAATAACAGCAAATAATAATTTTCTTTTAAGTCTTGCTTGTTGTCCCGCTTTCTTAATTTAACTTTTAATTTTTTTAAATATTAAAAAAAATGTAATCAATTAATCAGAAATTGCTTTTTTTTAATTATAAAAACAAATTATTTTATTTTGATCTAATATGATATTTATTAAATTGTAATAAATACTTAAAAACTCTAAATAAATAAATTGCCATATTATTAAAAAATCTTTATTCAATTATTTCCAGAATTTGTGAAAAATATTACAGTTTTCGAAAATATAATATTTAATTTTTTTGAAATTATAGGAAATAATTTTCTCCAATACTATTACGGAATTCATTATTCTAGTATATTTTTTAATCATAGAATATTTACATTCTACGCAGCTGTACAGTATTATTATACACTAGTGCTTAATAAACTTATATGAAGTTTATATTAGTTTATAACGCATAACCCAAAAGTGGTGACAATTAGTAGCTATATTTTAATTACTAAAATTCATATCTGAGATTTTTTTTTAATTAAATTAAATTTATAGTATTAGAGAGTAAAGATTAATTAATAAGATGCATAGATAAATTTATCGATTATCAACAAAACGGCAATGAATATTTAAAAAAATATTATCTATTAAAAATATAATAGTTAATTTTTAAATAAAATTCACTGTATAGGACGATAAGTAAAAAAAATAGTCATCTAGTATTTTGAAATAAGTATAATATCAATGGTTGTAAAGACTTCAGCGGCATCATTAGCGCGTTCTTTAGACAACTTTATTGCCGTCATTTTATTTATCGAAGTATTCTTCTGAGCTCACGATTTTAGCTGAAGAAGAACTTCTTTACCATGCCGTGTATGTTATTTCTATCGTTTGGCAATCGGCAATAGGCAATACACATTATGGACACCCACTATACAATATATTGCACATAAGATTTATGGAAATACGTTATATTTTATCTAATGTCAGTTCTATTTTCTTGAAGACGATTCCAACTCTTGTGAACTTTCCTTATTTTTATTACTTTTAATAGGAAATTATTTATTTTCTTATCTAATCTTCTTTCAATGTTTTTACATTATATTGTATATTATTTTCAATTTGTTATTCGAATTAGAAAATTTGATTTTATGGCATTACAAATTTTATTTTTATGCTCTTTTTAACGTACTCCACTGAACAATAGAGTTCTGAGGGACAAATAGATTGTTACTTATATATGTTAATGTAGGGAAAGTAAAATGCACGGCCAACGTGATTGTCACTGAATTCATCTTATTATTGATAGCTATTACTTACATAATATTACCATAACAATTGATTGAAAATGAATATAAAAAGGATAAAATTCAAGGTTTTTACATTCTTCTTGCAAAGTAAAATGCATTGTTTTCAATTTTATGCAAGTTTTAATTTGTTCTACAATGTTATTAAGTATATTAATTGAGAATCATTTTAATTTTGTGTTTCAAATTATTAGATCATGTTTAACAGTTTAATTACTTTAGTTTTGTGACCAACTTATAATATACGTACAAGGATTTCAATTTTTGGACAGAAATATAACAAAAGAAATGATTTTGCAAATTTCCAACTAAAATATTAGGAATTAATTTCTAAATGCACAAGTAATTTAGATAAAACCAAGTTTTTTGACGATAATATCAATATTTCAATGCAGCGTATTTTATTGAATTTTGATCATGAAATAATATGAATTTATTTATATTTAAATCAAAATATTGTTTAAAAATTTTAATTCTATTTTAATTGAGCTATTAATAGTTTAAGAAAATGAAAATCTTCTAATCTGACATAAAAGTGTAAAATTAAATCCTTGAAAATAATTTAAAATGCTTTAAATACCTAATAACTTAAAAAACTTAATTTAAGTAATTTTTTCGTCAAGATTTTGTAAAAACTAAAGGAAAATGTATTAATTATTTTAATAAAACTAAAAACCTAAAAGTTTCAACTATTGTAAATACAAAACAATTCATAAAGTTTCGCATATAAAAAAGAAAGTCTCACCACCTGATAACCCTACCGCAACTTGAATAACATCGAAAGAAATAACCTTTAACCCTTTAACTTCCGCGTGTTGTAACCTTACCGCAAAGTGCATCATCATTGCCATAGTTGGAGACAAACGAATTTTGTATGCACAGTGTGCTGAATCTAACTTTAGATTCACCTCCTAAAGAAGAGCTGAAGACACTGCTTAAGTGTTGTGTGCTCTGGTTGTCCGCGAAGTGCGGCCTCGTGGCCTGGGAGGAAGATGACCGCTTACCGATAACAGAATCACGTGAAGGTATGCCCTGGACATGCTGCAACAGGACCATGAGAACATGGTAATTGCAGTAGTGAATGACGATTTTTATTTCCTTATTTTCATTTCATTGACTTGATACATTATTAGGAAGTTGTCAATATTTGACTACAATTGTTATAATTTATTTAACTCATATGAAATTTCTAACAGTTAAAATTTGTAAGAAACATATTGAAATTTGATCCTTGTAAATAATGTACGAATCGTAATTATCTTGAGATAATTTCCGGAAGAAGAAACGTCATATTAATATATATGTAGGTGTTTAAGTAATAACGGAAAAGGAAAGAAGAAGATAAACAATGACATCGGCATGTAATGAAGACAAAGATCGAAAAAGAGCGACATGTTTTTCGTGTTGTTCTTTCTACTCTCGTGATGCGCTCGTCCATCGTGATTTCTCGACAATAGGTTCTTCCGCTGACGACTTTGCTCGCCACGATCTTAACTTTTAATACACTATTATACCTTTATTATTCTTTTTTTTTTCCTAGAACTTTTTATTCAAAGCATACTATAAATACCTCACTATTATATGACTTACATATGTATAAATTTTCAAATTTTATATATTTATACATATATATCTTAGTAGCTTCACGTACTATTTAAACATTAAATGTCATATAATAGGTTTTCATTTTGATTTACAAAGTAATATGATAGTAGATTCAGTTTCTTAATTGTTATATAATTAAATCTATTGATGTTTTTTCTAAGAAAAGAAATGTCCATATTTTACAAAAAGAAACAACTCAATTATAAACGATTTTTTACAATTGTCGAAAAACTGGTTACGAGTAGTTCATCAAAGATAATATAAAATTTTCTATTCATATAAATTTCATCAAATTAGATCACTAGTCTCTTAAATTTAACATTTTAACAAATATCTATTTTTTTCCACATGATTAGCTGAAATATTTGCCCTAACTTGCAAAAAAAGTAAATTTTCAGTCTGAAAACCTAAAAAACTTGCTGCATTTTGACATTTGAAACAGCTTCGATTGATCTAAAAGTTATACATTGTACGTAACTAATATTTGAAACACACTGCCTTATTGATAATATAAATAAGATTCATTTTTGTACTACGTACATTTAGGTATGTCACTTGTTCTTTGTACAAAACAACTATGCAATAATGAACCGAAAGCTAAGCGTCCATAAGGATACGTAACTTTAAATAGGATTATCTATGAAACTTGCATTATTTTCTACTATTTCGCCAAATGCATTTAAAAAATGAATAAAACTATAGTTAAATAACTGATCACCAGTATTGTAAGAAAGAAGAACATTAGATTTAACACGGTAGTGGTCAGCTATAGTACCGACGCTGAGTATATCGAAGGAGGCCGGGATCCGCGAGTCGCGGGTCGTGGGTGACCCCGCATGCTCGTCACATGACCTCGCGCTCTCTCCGACCTACAGCCTAACCGCTCCTGCCAGTACGAACGCCAATGAACATCAAAATTTATATTATATATAAAATAAATTCAATAATAATAAAATAAAAACAATGATTGGTTCACCCGGATATATTGCAAACAACAAATAAATAATTATTAATAAATTATAATAGCATAAATCACGTGAAAGTGTTGTAATTTTCGCTAATTATAAATTTTATACAAAGTAATAAATTTATTTTTGTTTATATTCGCGAAAATACTTGTAAATTTACAATTGACAATTAATGTAGCATTTATTAAATGTATTGGAAAATTTATATGTAGTTTTATTGATTTCATTGACTATATAAATTTTATTTTACTACGTAATTATTAAACTAACATTTGTTTCATTTAATTTATTATTATAATCAGTCTTAGGTAAGGTTTTGTTTCGAATTCAACGGATACTATTATATAACTATTCCATTTCTTCGGTATAAGCGTCGAATTTATATTTGTTTACAACAATGGAAATAAGTTCTAACAGAAACATTTTTTTAAATGTATTTATGTATATATGTTGCAATTCATTCAAACATTAACCGATAGTAAATGAATAAAAAATTGTATTATATTCCTGTTAAATCAATTTTTATAATTTTATGCAGTACTCATGAATTTATTGGCCATGGAGGTTGTAATAGAATCAGGTATACTTATACATTAACTTTTGGATTTATACACTAACTGGATTTTATACTTAGTGTTTTCAACAATTAAAAGACAAAATTTAGTTTAATATAAGAACCAATTAAGTGGGGGTGCGTTAAACATAAACTCTCTAGTTAGAGAAGGCTTGAAAATGCCAGATATACAAGAAATAATAATAATAAATTTAGATGGAGCTTAAAAAAATATTTTCGTCAAAGTGCAATACTTTATATAAAATGCAATATATGAGGTGCCCCAGTTTTAAATTAATTATAAACAACAATAAAAATACTTCATGAATAATAAAATTTTGTGATACAATACAAAACAAAATAACAAAAAATCTAAAAATGTCGAGAACAAAAACTTAATTACGGCGACCAATTTAAAAGTGTGCAATATTGCATAGTGTTGTGACATAGATCATTAAATTCCAAATCCGTGTATGTATGTATGTGTAGTAAAGAATTGAAATAGACAATAGCAGTGTGCATCTTTAGTCTACATTGTATAAGAAGAGCAAATAAGCAAGGCACAACCAGTGAAATAATTCGTTTAGTTCTTGTGAGAAAGCGATTGTCCGTATACCGTGTCTCCGCAATTATATTCTTGCTACGTCCATCCGCTTTTACATCAATGATATTGTTGTATTTTTATCTAGATTTTTACATCTTATATTTTTATAAAATTCATTCAGCTGAATCATTATTTTATATAAATAGGAAAAACGGAATACAATTCAAAAATATATACGTATTTATTCCATATATTGCAGTAGCGTTAGTTTGTGTTGTACGATTGGCAATATTGATATTTTAATTTACCTACATTTCTTGCTGCAATATTATTTGACATTCTAAAATATTTTTAACCTGTTAAAAAAATTTAAAATTATTTAAGTTTTTTTTATAGTAAATAAAACTGAATCTAAACTTACTTATTTCAACAATTCAAAGAAAATTTTATGTCAGCATTATAATAAATAATTTATTGACTAATCAATTTATTATAAAATAATCAACAAAATATAGGAACTGAAATGTTAAATTAGCTTTTATTGACAAAAAAATATATTCACATTTTAATCTAAAATCTGTTGCACTATAATACAATATTATTACTACTTTGAGAAGCATTTGTGACGTCATAAATGCTGTTGCCCATGAATATTTTTTATTTAGACTGGTATTTGCATTCAAATATTAATATTATCACAGTAAAAACTCTATTCAAACCATCAGTAGCATAGATAGTACATTTTTAATTTATTTTAGTTTATAATTTAAAGCGTGTTGGCTAAGTAAAATTCCTTTATTTAAAATGAGTGACAGCCTGCTTTAAATTCTGAGCTCTACTTAAAATATACCACCTCTGCTACTGTAGTAACATATTCTTTGCTACTTAAGTATGAAATTTCTGTTATTACTTTATTAATTTGTTTGATAAAGTAAAATATATCTATGGTCAAATTTGATATTTGATTATAGTAAAATAAGGATTGAATTTGCCTCTCTATTGTGATATTTCTGAAAAAATAACAAAAAATAGTTTCTTTGTTTCACAAAAATCTGATGTTAATAACTTTTATAATATATAATAAAATTCCATAAGTCGCTAACTAAAATATAGAGGCGAAAGATCAAACAGATATTTTCAAATTGTATTTTATGCTTTAAAATTTTCATATATTAAAACCGCATGTTTTAACTTTTTAACAAACTTATAAAGAATAAAAAAGAAATGTTATATTAATTTAGAAAAAAAGTATATGATATCATTGAATGATCGTTTGCTTCTGTGTTGGTCTTATTGCTGTAGAGTAGTCCGGACGTCCTGACCGCACACCAGGTCACAGGTCAGGCTGGTCACTATTCCGCAAGCGTGCGTTCCTCGGCGTGGGAGTGGTCACACGGCCTGTACCATTGTCCGTCGGTATGCCGTGAAAACGCTATTGTCACTATATATCGTAGTATACCAGCGGCAAGCAAAGAACATCATCTTATAGCGAAAGAACAGAGGCAAAATTCTTTTTTCTAGTAACTAGTTAATTCGTGAGAATTTAACGATGCTTTTATAATTACATATACTTATGGTGAAGATGTTGTTAGTTAAAATATTGCGTGATTCATTACTTATTTCATTTGTTTCTAGTTATATTTATAAATTATTTATATTTATTTCACCAGGAAAATATTCATATTTTATTTGCTGTTTAAAGGTTTCTATAATTGTACTTCTAGATTCTCTTGGTTTCCTTTTGAAATATACACAATATTTCTTCATGTGTAGTTGTTATTTATTTTTTATTCTTCTTACTTTAACATTTATTTATTAATAAACTTATTGAAACAAAATAAAAAATACAAAAACAAATTAAGAATAATACATGAAGACATATCACGACAACATAAAACGTTCTAGTAAAGATACGCGACAATCCCATGAAGATGATTATCAGTTGATTAAAATCCGTTAATCACTAATCAGTTAGACAAGATGTGCGCTTTTCAAGCGTAAAACCTTTTGCGGTCTTTGTACCATACCGATTACAGACA
>NEEE01002201.1:4790-29769 GCA_002278615.1 Pogonus chalceus
TTTTTTTTCAGTTTCTTACAAATTGCGCTAGAATGAAATTTTTTTTTTTTGAAAAATTCATTTTTCTTAACTAAAACGTTATTATATTAATAGATATATTAGAATATTTCAGATACTTATAAAAAAATTTTTATAAACTCAACTTAAAATTATTATTATTATTTTATTTATTTATTCATTTCTTAATTTTTTTTAACAAATTATTATGGATGTTTTTTTATTCAAATTGATAAGTAATTTTTTTTTCTGATAAAGGGCAGATATTTTTTTAACTAAAACGTCATAATTTTGATAGATATACAACAAAATCTAAAACATTTTTTTATATACAAATACAATTTAATATTTTTTAAAATATTTGCACAAAATAAAATACATACAAATATAAATACAAATACAAACTCTAGTTATTTGAAATAAAATACAAAGCTGCTAAATGTAGCCTTTATAAAACAATAAAGAACTTGTAAAAGTTTTTTTACACAAAATACTTCTACCGAGAACACCTCTAAAAGTTGCCGAAGGTTTAATAAAGCAAGTTAAATACTAATATTATTATTAAATTCAGAATTTGTAATACATTATTAAATATTTAAATTTTAATAATAGTTTGATATAGTTACTAAAAATCCTCCTAAATTGATAAAGGATCTAATACATCCATCAATTAAAGAGTGAATTTCCAATTAAAATAAATTTCAATGTTTGCATTTCACAGGATTTTCGAAAAACTGCACATCTGATCAATTCGAATGCAACAATGGCCTGTGTATTCCACGGACGTGGCTTTGTGACAACGACAATGACTGCAAGGATTTTTCGGACGAACTGAACTGCACAAAAACTGGGTGAGTTTTGTGTTATATGTTTCTATAACAAATTTTTAATTGAATGTTTTTTATTTTCAAATTTCTATGGACTATTGAATTTGGGTTATATATAAAACTGGAACCCCTTTTATTTGTGTTTTTATTTAATTTAGGTTAATGGGTCGAATTGAACGTAAAAGTGCTTTATATGTTTTGGAAATTAAATTTACCCTTAAATAAGACCATAACCGCCGTGTTTTTTCATATAGCCGGAAACTTTCTGGTTCTGCGATCTGAAACATAAAAATAAATAGCAGTCTTTAATCTGTATTTAATTATGTAAACTCTTGATAATTAACAAAATGGCGACCATCCGGAAAATTGGTCGATTTTTTCCCCTTTTTTTCTAACTTTAGGGCGCTCAGAAAAATGTTAAATATTAAAATAATTGAATAAAAGTGGTCCAAACTCCAGAAAAATATTGGAGATCAAGATTCTTAAACCTCAAATATAAACATTTTATAGTTTCTGAGAAATATTTCCGGCCATTGGTTTCACGCGTTTGAAGTTTTGACACAAATATAAACCTTTATTGGAGTTTCTTACCTTTAGTCAGCAATGTCAGCTCCGCATAATAGGCCCTCTTTTTCCGTTTTGTGAATGAAACGAGACGCAATTAAGTATCAAAAAAGGCAAAAAAAATTGAATTTTTTCAAAATTCTAAATAGTAATCCCCTCTTAAGTCAAGTATCATAAAAATAAGTTATTAATTTCCATTATAACCCTTAGTTGTATAACCAATAATGAAAGTCTCGCGTGAAATCATTCCATTTCATTATGCGGTCTTCATTTTGAAAACCATTTCCGCTATCCCCCGTCATTTGAGTTTGTATAATACCCCAAACGTGCACGTGCCGTTTTGAGCAATGCATCAGGAAATCTTTTCAATCTGTCGACAAAAGATGTTTGCGTTTTGTCTGCTGTAAAATAAATAGTCAGTTTTTTGTTTCATTTATGAATCGTGATTGAGAATATGCGAATATAGAATAAGGGAAAAACTGATATTGTTGGATGCTTGTTAATTAACGTTGTTCCTGATTTACCAGGATAAGGAATTTTTAATGGATCAATATCTAAGTTGTCTATTTTTAACATTGACAAGTTTTATCCTGTAATATCTGCGAATCTAAATAGTCCAAATGAAAATGTATGTCAAACACTGCATGCTATCAATTTGACCGGCATTCATAGTCGGCATTTAGGTTGAGGGAGCGCAACCCCAAAACAGTTAGGGTAGGTTGAGATTGGTAGGGGTGGTTGCACGCTGGCCATGACACTTACAGATATTCAAAGGGGAATTTAGGTAATGGAGCTTAACGCATCATGTAGGGCACAAAGGAAAATAATGAAAAATAGTGAGTAACAAAGGGCACTGAAGTCTTTTCTTAATACCGAAACACATTTGTTCTATTGCGTTTGAGTGTTTTTGATTGAAATGTGAGCGTTTTAATTAAGTATTATTGTAACTTGGGGTGACAATGATTCATGTTAAGTGTTTTCGAGAATACATCAAGTACAAGATGGTTTATTTAGATACCGGAAAATACTTTTGACTTGTTGTTTTTCATAGAATTATGTTTATCTATTAAATACTGAAAACTATTAACGAGTAACTCATAACAGAAAAACAAAACTCATCAAATGAGATCCATTTTCAACAACATTTCATATTATTAGCTGAAATATTTGCCCCATTTTGCAAATATACGCAAATTTTAAGGCGAATTACTTTTGTAACATATTACTTTGGCATTCTAAAGAGCTTCGACAAATCTATAAAACAATCTTATTATCTTATTTTATTAAAAAGATTTTTCTTCTCTGCAAATAGACAACAAATTTAATCCTTTATACTTGGTTTTTTTATTTTTAATATTTTAATAAAGAATCCTTGAAAAGCAACCTACAGAAAAATTGAACAAATTAAACTTCTTTTAGAAAATACTTATGGAATCAAAATTCAAATATTTATTTAAAAAATTCTTTAATATATGTTGCAATGCTCGAATAATAAGGGAAGCTATTGAAATATATAAATAAATTTATAGAAATTGTTAGAACATGCCAAAATTATTCAAATTAAATAATTATTATCTACTTAAATTCATTATTTATTTACTATTCACAAATATTTTAATATAAACAACTTTTACATAATAAAACCCTAATTCGAATAAATAAGCGCAGAAAATACCCTTATAATAATATTAAATTATCATGAAAATATTACAGGGGGTAAGAAAAATAAACTTAATAACATAATAACATGACAACAAAATAACTTTGACATTATATAAAACTAAATCAAAATATATTATCTCTTACATAGATATATTTGAATGGATAGTTCAAGGGTGGACAAAATTACTTTAGCGTTGACCTTCCAGTAGTTAATTTTATCCTTTTGTTATAAATAGTTGTGCACCCCTGCTGTTAGTAATTCAATCAAAGGAAAATTTATAAAATGACTTGTTTATATTGAAATATAATAATTATTTTGGTGAAATATCTTAACTAAATTAATATTATATCTTTAATTAAAACTAAAATTTGAGAAATAAAATTAATAATTCTGTGGTAACGACGCCTTCGCAACCACTCCTTTTTATATCGTAACAGTTTTTATCTATAAAAGATGCTGACACTGCAGCAAGTCCTGACTGGGAGTCTGTCACCATTGCTTTGCGTTGCGTTGGCGTCTGGAAGATAGGAAGACGGGAAGATGGAATCACCAACCATCGATATCATAAAATAGAAATTTTTATATACGTCAAAAACATTTATTCTTTTCAACTTACGGATTAAGCTAAAAATAAACTTAAATGTATCACTATTTAACAGATTCTTTTAGAGTTATTATTAAATTTGAGGGTTGTTTACAAGTTTGTAGCTTTAAAGTTTGGAGTTACGTCGAAAAATTAAGTTAACAATGGATTAATTATTTCACGGAGAGCTTCAAATTATTTTCGGACAAGCTTATTATAAAATATTTTGTAAATTTTATGACTTAAAGCGTTTATTGAAATAATATATCAGCTACAGAAGTAGAAAATCTGCATTTTATAGAGAGCACATAAAATAAAGTATTTTTAAATTAAAGTTAGATATTTTAGACCGTTTTATATTTATCATGGTTACAAGGAAAGAGTATATCCATAATTGCTGAAAAGTGCAAAAAACATCTGGAAAATTCGTAAATATAAATGTTATCGATCAATTATTATATACATTGGAAAGAAAACTGATAGTTCTAATAAAAAAAGCCCTGAAAATTGAACTATCTTTTTGGAAAAAGTCTTTTCCGACTTTCAGTGTATATAAGTATCATTATAGTCAGTGTAGGATTTACGTATAAGCTACACCAGCTATAGCTTAGGGTCTACACTTTTTTGGGGGGGCTCTTAAAATTGTCCGAGAGAGCAATTGTCATATATATTTATAAAGGGCCTTATATCTCAGATAGTTTAGAGCCTTATCAAGTCTAAATCCAGCTCTGATTATAACCTTGCATGGAAGCTTAGCTTTTGTTTTTCCAATGACGTGCAAGGAAACTAATTATAATCCACAAATCGAACAATAAACTCCATCAAAAAAGAAACAACAAATCAATTCAAATCTAAAAATAAATGAATCTCATATATTCTAAAGATGATAATAATAATTATGTTTGTTAAGTAAACATGATACATTGCAAATCCGAATAAAGAATGTAAAGTAACACCGCATATCACCGTGGCAACATAAACGGGCGGATAAGTTGTCTGTTAATATTCTATATATAGTCGCGAATAAAAGGGCGGTGGTGACGACGGGTGCCGCGATTCACAAACCACCGCCCACGCAAAAAGCGAACGCGCAAGACCATCACCGCACTAATATGTTCATTCCTGCTTTTCTACTAAAAGGATATTTTCTCAATGGGATGTTATCATGCTACTATTTTATTATTTCTCAACTTTTAAATAAACTATACTGCTCTATCATCACATTTCATTTATTTCTAACATTTTATTGAACAAACTACAGTTTTTATTGAAGGCTGTATGAGCTGTAAGCTTTTTTTATACTTTTTCCATTTGCTAAAACACTATTCACAACATAACTTATTAATATTATATTTTAAAGGGCCTTGAGAAAACTAGAGGTGGTATATTTTTAGCCTTAAATTTTTTACCACCTCTGCTGCTCAAGGTCCTACAAAATAATAATAAAACCATTTAGAAATTAAAAATACTACAAGTATTTTCTGCTGGAATTAATTCGTAACAAAATACTTGACTATTTATAATTATTTAACTCATAATTTAATCCTGTAATCTAATCCTATGTAATATAATAATCTAATTAATCCGCTTTTAAAATTGAACTAATTGTGATACATGTTTAGATGTTAGTTATTTGATACAATGTTTTGTCCCTACTTTATCTGGATAACTTATAAGATTAAAAGTAATATATACTGTAAACTATTTTGAGTTTAGAAATTATTGGAAATAGTCTAAACTTAATTATATTTACAATTAAAAGTCTTTGTAAGGCCTTATAAGGCAAAAACTATGATATTTTACGCCAAACTTATATAGGTCAAACTAAAAAGAACTAATTTTAACAAAATTGAAATATTTCCGTACAAAAATATTTGCAATACATAAATAAATGTAAGTAAACATGAATAAATCAAAACAAAACGTTAAGTTAAAGTTAATTAGATTCTAAATCTTCTAAATATAACTGCATCATAGCTAAAAAGTTCATGAACTGTTAGAAAGGTATACAAAATAGTGTAGCACTTAGTATATTTATAGATAGCATCATTAATATTCGTCTCTTTGGTTTTGGCTTTGGCTTCACCACTTGGTCGCTGATATTCCAGACAAACACATACACACTCACACACAGAGAATGTCTTTCATACTAGTCAAATGGCGTGAATGAAATTCTTACAACTTAATTACATGCATAAAACAGTAACAACTTTAATTGGCTGTTTCTTTGTTTCATACAAATTTGTTTGAAAGCGTTGTTATTCCTGATAAAACTCGTAATGCAATAAAATCATTCGATATACTATTGGAAACAGTTTCTTCTGCATAATTAGAAGCGGTTAAAAGTAGGGGAGGTGTTCCAGATTAATTGTCCTACATTCCAAATACTTTAAAACCTGAATGTAGTAGATGCAATGATACATGATTTTACGAGGAAACAAAATCAATGAATATAATACAATATATTGTATTGAAAACAAGATAAAATGTTGATAGTACCTGGTGTTTTATAAAAGAGTTGTTTTATATCATGACAATAGAATAAAATGCAAAAACCTAGATAGAAAATACAATTTTGCATAGATTATAGCGATATTTGAAAGAACAACAACAAAATACTTGTATATGAGCAAACGGTGTATATAGACGGCAGGTCGCCAACAAATCGATAAACGCTTGCTGCCGTTGCCAGATCGTATCCATGGAAACCGTATCCCAGCCAGATGCTCTCCTCTCCATCCGGAATACACCTACTTTTCTCTCTATCAAAATGAGAGGAAATCTTTTCCCTCTCTCTCCGACGCTCATGGTTCTCTTCGACGCCCGCGACGGTCGCTTACATGTTCTGTTTCTGCGGTCATGGTTTCAATTTCGATCTGTGTGCAACAGTTTACCGACAATCATTTTCGTCTTGTTCATGCTTGTATGTTTCATTCTTTTACTACACTTGGTCACTTATGGTAATTACCATAAATGGTTTCATTCATAACGTCCAATTTCACAGGATAATTCTAATTAGATTTTATTAGGTAATTTTCGATATCTCTTGAAACTCTGGTCAATTTTGAAGCAAACTTGAATCTTATTATAGATAAATCAAATTAAAAACCANAGCATCCAATAAATTATAATTTCAATTGTTTATTTACATTTTATTTCATAAAAAGAATAAAGTTTATTTAATTTAAATATTTACCTAGTTTTTTCAATGCTATAAATAGTTTTGATAATAAAATGGCTCATCTTTATATTAAATTCAGAAATTTTCTATAATTGGGCTTTTAATTACAAAGAAAAACATTTGAAATATCTATGAAATTAAGTTAGAAACAGAGTCGGACAATAACATAGATAAATAAGAGAAATATGTATGGCCCGGATTTTAAGGGGCCCGGTCAATCAACTTGGAAAAAGAGAAGTATTTTTTTGTGGTCTATTTTATGTAGTCGGAGATCAGGAAAATTTATCGACAGCCCCAAAATAGATTAATTTGAGTCTTATTTTATTATGTCTAATATTTTTGATAAAAAAGCATAGATAAATAAGGCAAATATGTAGGGCCTGCTTTTGAGGATTCCGGTAAAACCATTTTGGAAAAGGGAAGTATTTTCGTGGGGTCTATTTCTTGTAAATGTCAGGAAAATTTATCGACGGCCCAAAAATACTTTAATTTAATGGAGAGAGTTTAATTTTGATGGAACATAGATAAATATGCCAAATATGTAGAGGCTGGATTTTAAAGGGCCCGATTAAACAACTTTGAAAAAGAATTTTTTTTGAGGGGTCTATTTCTTGTAGAAATATATATTGACGGTCCTAAAATACAGTAATTTGACCCTGATTTTATTAAACTTAATAATTTTGTTTCTTTTTTAGAAATGTACATGCGTACATATTATCCTGTTTTATATATAATTCGGGCAATCAAATTATTCATTTTTACTTTAAATTCAAAAATTTCTTACAATTGAGCTTTTAAACTTATAAACTTAAATTAAAAGTAAAACAATTGAAATGTCTACGAAATTAAGTAACAATCAGAGCCGGACCATAATAAGATAAATATGTAGGGATCGAATTTTAAGGGGTCTGCTCAAAACCCTTTGAAAAAGGGAAGTATTTTTTGTATGGTCTATTGCTTGTAGATAGAGCGTCAGAAAAACATACTGACGATCCCAAAATAGGTTTATTTAATCCTGATGTATTACATTTAATATTTTTTAATTTCTCAATCAATAATAAGACTTTATTTCTAATAGTTTTTGCAACAAATTTGATTTTATCACAAATAAGCTTTTAAACTTTAAATTTAAGCATATATATATAGTGTAGTTTGTTCCAATAATTAAATCATTTTACGTAATAGAATACTGAAGGAAATAATATATACAACAATGGAAGTAGAAATTGATGAATTTCCATTCTGAAACATATAACCGGTAAACAAAACAAAGTAGTGGGTGGAATTGTAACATATCCATTATTTTATGTAAAATATCACGTATTTATTAGTGAAACTACATCACTTTGTGTTTTGCGTAGTTTTGTATAGTGCAACTGCGAATACCACACATGTGCTCCAATAAATTTTATGTAAATTGATGTCATAAAATATAGACATAAAATAGACATGAATTTTCTCTGACATTTTTATTGATCTTTATATTCACAAACAGAAATGCAATTTTCTAACATAGAGAAAATTTTATTGGAATATATTTTTATTTCGAGTATATTGGCTATTTTTTAACGTGTACGCATTTATTTCCTGCTTCTTAGGGAATACATTTTCTATAATGGGAATATTTTTCAGTATATTGCTTTTTAAACCTACTAAGAACAAGTATTAAATATTTATTTCTTATATTTAGATTTATATTCCATAAAAAAACTATTTAAGACAAATATATGTTACGAATGAAACAAAATACGTCAATCATTTATTGAAGACCTGAAACATTTTATTTATAATAATAAATAAATATTTTTGTTTTCCAATTTAATTGTTTTTAATTGAAAATCTTAAAAAAAATCAATTACTCTCTGTTTTTATATTAAATATATGTATGTTGTTATTTGAGTCTTATTCTTATTATTTCATTTGATTGTTAATAGACAAAATATATTCTAAATTGTTTTAAATATAAAATATAGCCAGGACCATAACTAGCTTTTTGTGGGCCCTAGGCAAGACTTTCAAATTGACTTCCCCCCCTAAATTAAAAAAAAAAACTTACTGAAGGTCCTGTTTTTTAATTTTTTTAAAGTTTGGTAACAATCTTATTAAATAAACACAAAATAATTATAACTGAGATGAAATTTTTCTTCTTGAGAGATCTTTCTGGGCCCCCCTTTGATATTGCCCCTGGACAAGTGCCTCTGGTGCCCCTGCCTAGTTACGGCTCTGAATAAAGCAGAAGCTCAATTGCTTTGTTTTTTAATATCAAAATATACGATATTTTCCTTGTCAAATTAAGATTAAATTGACAAGGAAAGGACAGTAAGATAAATTAAAACATATGAGAAATAAGTACTTTGTCCTAATAATTGAAAATAAGTTGTATTTTCCTTCTGTTAAACTTCAGAAATAATTATATAGCCTTTAGTATTCGATTTGCTCCCGAATGGACATGAAGCAGATAATTTAATAATCCAAATTGACTTAAATTTCAAATGGCCTTATTTTCCAAATTTACAATATGTTGTGTTTTCCTTGTGTGTAGTATTTATGCATTCATTTGTTTGTAAATAGACAAGAAAAACTAATAAGATGATCACAATTATCTCAGAAATTCACTTACCCTTCTATTTAATGTTTGTCAGTATTTCATTTGCTCCTAAATAGAAAAGAAGAAAATAATAAATAGAAAAGATTGTTTTTATTTGAATCATCTCAGAAATGCAATTACTCTTGGTTTTCAAATTCAAAATAAGTTATATTTTGAGCAATATTTAAGCTATGTTTCAAATGCTTCAGAAAAACTAGGAAAAGAAAAATATATTTTTATTTAAATTCAAAATATATTGTGTTTTCTTTCAATGAGGAGTATGACAATTTAAAAAATTGAACTATTGTGTTTCATTTACCCAAATATTTAATAATATAAACAAATAACATTTATTCCAGATGCACCAACGATGAGTTCCTCTGCGGTGATGGCCTCTGCATTTCAATCAACTGGAAATGTGATAAAGACCCCGATTGTTCCGATGGCTCCGACGAAGCAGAATGCGGTAAGATACATATTTCATATAAAATAGTATTAATTCACTTTGAAATATACAAAAACAATACGTTTGATGTTATAGAAATAGAACCACCATCCTGTAGCGAGGGTGAATTCCAATGCGCGAATCAAAAATGCAGTCGACTTGAATTCCGTTGCGATGGAGATGACGATTGTGGAGATTGGAGTGATGAGGATAATTGTCCTTTGACTATTTCAGGAAGTTGTGGCTCTGGTGAATTTCGGTAAGCGCATTTCTAAATTCTCACTTACCTACTGACATTATTTTGAATACAAATACAATATAACCAAGTATTTTTGGATTTACATAAATTTCATCAAAAGGATTTGAATTTTTATATATACATATATTTTAAATAGGATTTAACTTATTTTTGAAGGCAATCCTCTTTTTAGAATATATGAGGATGAATTTTTTGATGTAGTTTTAGTTTATTTAATTATATTAATCGTTAATTAAGAATAGTTTGAAATAAAGTTTAATATATAATGGATTTTGAGCAGTTTGAAGTAAAACTGATAAATATTTAAGCTGCAACAATGACCATTGCATCCCAGAAAGCTGGCGATGTGATAACGTACAAGACTGTGACGGTGGCGAAGATGAAGCCCACTGCAATAAAACAACCACTCGAACATGTTCCCCAGATGAATTCACATGTAAAAGTGGGAGTTGCATATTGGTAAAACCTTAAACCTAAATTAAAAAACCCTGAACCCTAGTAAATAAATAAATTAATTTATAGAAAACATGGGTTTGTGATGGTTCACAAGACTGTCCAAACGGTGAAGACGAAATTAAATGCAAAGTAATTTGCGATGATTCTAAATTTACTTGTCCAGCACCAAATAACGACACAGGGTCATTAGATTTTTGTATTAACAAGAAACATGTATGTGATGGACAAAAAGACTGTCCAAAAGGAGAGGATGAAAAAGACTGTCCAAAGAAAAAGAGTTGCGATGAAGACTCGAAATGTAGTCAACTTTGTATTGAAACTGCTGATGGGAAAGATGCTTGCGCATGTCGAGTCGGATATAATTTAGACCCTGATGGTGTTACGTAAGATTTTATCTTATAACATCGGATTATCCCTTATTTCTGACTTATTTTATTTGTTAATAGTTGCAACGATATTAATGAATGTCTCTACGAGACAGATCCTGTCTGTTCACAAACTTGTAATAACACTGTGGGTAGTTTTACTTGTGGTTGCATGACTGGGTATATATTACGCCCTGATTTACGGACATGCAAAGCACTCGGTGCACCCCCTACCCTTATTTTTGCCAATCGAATTGATATTCGACAGGTATAACTATAAATAAATATATAATAACTATTTATTCATACAAAATTCATTATAGGTCTCTTTAAGTAACGCAAAATATACATTTATAATGAAAGGCCTACATAATGCAATTGCCTTAGATTATCATTACGAAAAAAGTCTTATTTACTGGTCTGATATAACTACTGATGTTATTAGACGTGCTAATATTAACGGAACGGGAGTTACTGGTACTTTTTTTAAACTTAAAACAAGTAAAAACATGTTTTATTGGGTATATGCCTTAATTTTTAGATGTAATTAAGTGGGGTTTGGAATCTCCAGGCGGTGTAGCTTTAGATTGGGTTCATGACTTATTATTTTGGACCGATTCTGGTACAAGACGAGTTGAAGTAGCAACCCTTGATGGAAGACAACGAGTAGTTGTTGCAGCAAATGATTTAGATAAACCACGGGCTATTGCCGTACATCCCGGCGAAGCTGTTGTTTTTTGGACTGATTGGGGTACATTTTTTTTCAAACATTTTTGATATAAATATATTTACATGCATATGTGTTATATTAATTGAAGGTCCATCCCCAAAAATTGAAAAAGCCGATATGGACGGTAGTAATAGAAATAGTATTGTCACTGAGTCTGTATTTTGGCCTAATGGATTAACAATTGATTATACAAACAATAGAATTTATTGGGCCGATGCAAAACATAACGTAATTGAATCTGCAAATTTGGATGGAAGTGACCGGAAAAAAATTATTAGTAAGGGTCTTCCACATCCGTTTGCAATAACTTTATTTGAAGACGCGATATTTTGGACTGACTGGCATACTAAGTCCATTTCAACCGCTAATAAAGCAACTGGAGCGGGATTAAGGACTATCCATTCTGGATTACATTTCCCTATGGATATCCATAGGTAAAAAACATCCCTTTGTTTAAAAAAATACATCAAATTAATAAATTTTTGTTTAAAGTTTTCATTCTCAACGACAACCTGTCTATAAAAATCACTGTAGCCCGAAAAATGGAGGCTGCTCCCATTTATGCCTTCCAAACTCAAAAAGTTACACTTGTGTCTGTCCAATGGGACAAAAATTGAAAAATGATAGAAAAACTTGCCAAAAACCTGAAAAATTATTACTTATTGCTAGGAAAAAAGATTTAAGAATCAGGCAATTCGATAAGAAATCATCTTCGATTGAAATGGTGATTCCTGTCGATGGAGTTAAATCGGCAGTTGCGTTAGCCTGGGATTCTGAGACTGACTCAATATTTTGGACAGATATTGAGAAAGATACAATTAATCGTGCTTGTTGGAATGGAAGTAATCAACATGTTTTAGTCAATTCCAATTTAAGTACGTAATTTTATAGAAACAATAGAATAATTAATTATTGTATATGTTTCGTTTGTAGTTTCTCCGGCTGGTTTATCCTTAGACTGGGTAACAAATAAACTTTATTGGACTGACGCCGGGACAGTTCGCATTGAAGTCGCAAATACTGACGGTTCAATGCGATCACTTTTAATCTGGGATCAATTAGATAAACCTAGAGATATTGTTGTTGATCCAATTGAAGGGTATATGTATTGGTCAGATTGGGGGGAAATTCCAAAAATTGAAAGAGCTGCAATGGATGGCAGTTTACGGCGACCTATTATTACGCAAAATATAACATGGCCAAATGGTCTTGCGATTGACCACACTTTAGGGCGGATTTATTGGGCAGATGGGAATACTAAAGCTATTGAATATGCCAATTTGGATGGTTCTGGACGTACATTGTTAATAAGTACGTTTATACATCAGTTAAAAAACTTTAGAAATAATATAATTAATTTAATTTAAGGTGAAAATATGCCTCATCCATTTGGTTTGGATGTTTTTGGAGATTATGTTTATTGGACTGATTGGCAAGCCCAAAGTATACAAAGTGCTAATAAAAATACTGGAGGTGAACGAGAAATTTTAGGAACTAATATAACTGGGTTAATGGACGTTCGCGTCTTCCATCGAAACCGAAAAGGCATTAAAACGCCGTGCTTGGACAATAATGGTGGATGCTCACATTTATGTTTATTAAAACCTAAAGGATATTCATGTGCATGTCCAATTGGAATCGTCTTAGAGGTACTTCACAATGAATTTTAAATAATATTTAACAATGAAACAACTAAATAACATTTCAGGATGATGATAGAACCTGCAGAAAAGGTCCAAAAAATTCGTTAATTTTTGCACATCGAATAGATATTCGGCAAATATCCCTCGATGTACAATATCGAGTAGATGTAGTTCTTCCTTTACCATTATTACGCAACGCGGTTGCTATCGACATTGACCGAAAAACTAATGAAATCTATTGGTCAGACACTGGAGAAGACATAATTCAAAAAGCGTCAATTGATGGACGGACAGTTGAGAATATTATTACAGATGGCCTAGAAACTGCAGATGGTATTGCAGTTGATACAGTTGGACGAAAGGTATATTCTTGCTTTTAATTGTTGTAACTTGTTTGTTATATATTTTTTTATAGATTTATTGGACGGACGGAGGTCGAAACAGTATTGAAGTGGCCGAATTGAACGGACAAAATCGTAAGGTACTAATTTGGGCTGATTTGGATAGCCCTAGGGCTATTTCCTTGTATTATCAATTAGGTATGATGTATTGGTCTGATTGGGGTGCAAATGCAAGTATTGAACAAGCATATATGGACGGAACTAATCGGTAAGTTAACTTACTTTTCATTTTAAGTAATTTTATACTAAAGTAAATATTTGAATGTTCAGAAAAGCGTTAATTAATGAGAATTTAGGATGGCCTAACGGCTTAGCGGTAGATAGAGCCGCTTCGCGTTTGTATTGGAATGACGGAAAATTACAAGTTATTGAATCTAGTGACTTAAACGGTAAAAATCGTAAAGCAATTGTTACGGATGTTCCACATCCTTACGGATTAGTAGTTGTTGATAATCATATTTATTGGACTGATTGGCAAACGAAAGCCTTACATCGGGCTGATAAAGATACCGGAAATGATAAAACTATTATTAGAGATAATTTAGAAGGACTTATGGCCGTCAGAGCCATTCATGTAAGTCTCAAATTATCCTATAACAAATCGAAATAATTACAAATTTGTTTTAAATTTAGAATGAACAAGATATTGAGAATGTTTGCGGAGATAATAACGGCGGATGTTCGCATTTATGTCTCCGCAATCCAGATGGATTTAGTTGCGCTTGTCCAACTGGAGTTTTAATGTCCGATGATGATAATAAAAAATGTAAAACACAACCAGATCAATATCTTTTATTTGCTACGCGGACTACGTTAGCACGAATTTCACTTGATACCCCCGAACTATGGGATGTTACCTTACCTGTTTCTCATGTACAAAATGCAGTTGCAATTGATTTTCATTGGGAAAAGAAAACTATTTTTTACTCAGACGTTGAAATGGATGTTATTAGAACTGTGAATATGAACGACTTTGAGGATACAAATATTATAGTGCATGCGAATTTGACTAAAACTGATGGATTAGCAGTTGATTGGATTGCTGATAATATTTATTGGACTGATACTGGAACGAAACTATTAGAAGTTGCAAGATTGGATGGTTCTTGCAGGAAAGTTATAATACGAGAAGGATTAGATGAACCTAGAGCTGTTGCGTTACATCCCAAAAAAGGGTAATTCCTTTTTTTTATAATGGGTGTTTTTTACTCAAAATCTTCCTTTTAGGTATCTTTATTGGACTGATTGGGGTGTTCCAAAAATTGAACGCGCATTTTTGGATGGTTCATCCAGAGAAATAATTATATCCACAGATGTAGGTTTTCCAAATGGATTAGCATTAGATTATGAAGCAAATCGTTTGTATTGGGCTGATGCTCTTAAAGATCGGATTGAAACTGCTGATCTTCATGGAAATAACCGAGTACAATTAGTCCGGGATGCAACACATCCTTTCGGGTTAACACAAGTATGTTTTTAATTATTTTTTATTTAACTTGTAATTACATGAATTGAATAATAGTTTGAGGAGCATATTTATTGGACGGATTGGCTCCAAACATCGGTCCTCCGAGCAGATAAGACAAGCGGAAAGAATAGTGTTACCATTCGAACTTTATTAGATGGAGTCATGGAAATACAAGCAGTTTCCGCGAATAAACAAACTGGACATAACCCGTGCGCTAATAATAACGGTGGTTGTACCCATTTATGTCTTTTCGCACAGAAAAATTATTCATGCGCTTGCCCTGATTTTATCGACGTGAAAGATAAACCATGCAAAACAGGTATTAACTTGGTAAATTTTAAAGATTTATGAAATTAAATTGTATGATTTGAATTGAATAGTTCCAAAAACATGGCTACCAGTAGACCCCGANGATTACATGAATTGTGTAATAGTTTGAGGAGCATATTTATTGGACGGATTGGCTACAAACATCGGTCCTCCGAGCAGATAAAACAAGCGGAAAGAATAGTGTTACCATTCGGACTTTATTGGATGGAGTCATGGAAATACAAGCAGTTTCCGCAAATAAACAAACTGGACATAACCCGTGCGCTAATAATAACGGTGGTTGTACCCATTTATGTCTTTTCGCGCAGAAAAATTATTCATGCGCTTGCCCTGATTTTATCGACGTGAAAGATAAACCATGCAAAACAGGTATTAACTTGGTAAATTTTAAAGATTTGTGAAATTAAATTGTATGATTTGAATTGAATAGTTCCAAAAACATGGCTACCAGTAGACCCCGACGATGAAAACAGCATCACGCCTCCTTACACTTACCCAATTCATCCTATTGATGATTTTGACTCAACTTACGAACATGAAGAGGAAGGATTATCAGATCATTTTATTATCATCACTTTGATGGTATTTCTGGTAATTTTATTAGGAGTTTTAGGTTTCATAGTTGCGCTTTTGTATCATAAACGCAAATCGAAATGTCCTTATGCAACTAGGAGAAGTGTTATGACTTTTTCCAATCCTAACTATTATACGTCCAATAATGAAGTAGTTCCACCAAATTGTGGTGATAAGAAACCTTTTTCATGGAAACGATTAAAATACGATAAAGCACAGGTATTTTTATTTGAAAAAGTGTTATATAGATTAATTGTATGAATCTATTTTAATTCAGGAACGTGTTTATGAAGACAAAACAACAGCAAACAGTCCCGAAATAGCGTCATTAATCCCAGCTGTACTGACCCCAAGCAGCAGTAACTGCGAAGCAGTTACACCCGAAATGGAACATTCACCGTCAATGACTCCAATGCACCGATTGGACTCTATTACAGTCCAACCGGTTGTCTGAGAATTACTGAACCATCGGGATAGACACATTTACGATACGTATATATAATTTGAAACAGGCTCAAAATGGTCCCGATTTTGTTAATATTCAAATCATGATCGCGAAATCATTATAAAGAGTCAATAATTACAGTATTCCCTTTACAGTCGTTGTTATCTGATGCATTAATCACGTTTTTATTTCAATTTTTAATTGAATCGAATATATTTCATCTATCAGAATACATATGTAAGTATTATTTTTTTCATTTATTTTTCACTGTACCTACATATTAGGACGCTATCCAGTGAATTGTTTTTGTTACTATAATAACCGAATAATTCACTGAATAGCATCTACATATATTTAATGGTTCCATAAACTACCTGGTATGAACTTGTTTGCCTCAATATGTGTAAATCGTTACAATTACAAATTGAAATAGTAAACGTAACGAAAATATAGATCTCATTGTAATATAATATATAATTGAATCGGTTTTAAGCAAAGTATGTGCCAAAGATATGAAATATTAGAATATAACTAAAAATTTACTACATAATAATAATTATTACTTGTTATGGTCTTATTTATCCCGAGGTAGAATTATAAAATATAATGCACGGGAATAAAAAATCTCAATTTGATCACATATTAATATGTTAAATGTAGCACGGTTATAAAACACTACCCCATGAAACTTCCTACCAAAAAAAAAGTTACCATTTAAATAAAAAAAAAAAAACAAACTGAGAAATAAATGTTGTTGTTAATAATACATTCATGTTAATTTAAAGAATCTAATAGTTTTGCAGTTGGCGAATATATATTTAATATATAAATTATCATATTTATTTTTATAATCATATTAGAATTGTAGTGTAATTAACATATCTTATTCTTATTGAGAAACCAAATTTTTCTTTTGTATAAATGCTCAATAATTGCCAGATTTATGGCATGCGGGATTTTTCATCGAAACTCAATTATTTTAAGAAATAAAATAAATATATCATTTTCAGAAATACATAATATAAACTAAAGAATTTCTTATTGATTAGCAATATTAACAAAATATTTTTTTTATAATTACGAATCAAAATTTTATCTATAAATGTTTAATTGCAATCAGTATTTTATTTAATATATTTACTTAGTTTTGGCTTCCAAAACAAGTTTTAAAATATGCAACTTAAATAAAAACTGCGAAAACGCGCTAAGTGGTTTGATTGATGATTTATTAAATATAAATTAGTTTTACGATATTAATAATAATTACTATGCTATGAAAGCATTTAAAGCAACAAAAAATAATAACTTATAATAAAATATATTTGCGCTACTTAAAGAGATGAGTGCCCAAAATTTTATATTTTGTATTTCTGAAAATTGAAATGCGCAAACAATAAATAAAAAGAGTGTTATTTATTCCATTAATTACAGGAATGGTTTGACTAGTAAAAATAATCGTGTTTCGATAAACCGCAAATTAACCCGCTTCGAAAAGAAAAAAAAATTGAGTAATAATTTCCAAACCTTCGTAAACTAAAAAAAGCTTAACAATTACCGATAAAAACTAAATAAAAAAAACACATTTTAGTGTTTGTGTTTTGTAATTTAAGTCAATTCATATACTGTTTAAACAGTTCCCATTTCGTTCTGTAATCTAAGTACTGATAAGTTTGTCTGTGAAACTTTGTAATGAATGATTGAATGAATGAAATTAATATTTTTTATATTGTAATAAAAGTTGGAAGAGTTTCAAACAAGAAGACTGAAATTGATAAGATAGATGGACAGTTAAATGGATGCTAATCAAAATATGATGCGAAATTTTTGAAATATTCTAAGAATGTAATTTTAAGGAATTAATTCGTTAAGTATTTTATTTGATTAACAAAAAAATTATTCATTTTTTATTTAATTTTCTATAAAAAGTAATCAAAATAAATAATCATCTAGAATGCTAATTAAATAAGATTTTGTCTTGATGGTATTTTTATAAGTAACAGCTTATAAATCAATTGTTTTTGTTTAAAATTTATATTTCATAAAATAAATAATAAATTTTTTAAAGAAAATAATTGATTTATAAAAACAGAAATAAATGTACCCTCACTTTAAATGTAATCCAGAAACATTTCACAGGAAGATTAGAAAATTTAGAAGAAAACATGTACATGCAGGGTAAATTAGTACATAAATTATTAAAATACTGTAAATATCGAACAGTATAAAATATCTTCCTGGAAAATGTATTGTTGTTTTTTGTTTAAAACCTCTACAAAATGCTCTTTAAATTAAACTATTCCATCATATAATTAGAAATTTTTTAAGATAAATATATGAAGGAATAAACTGAAAACATTTAATGTAATTACCCTTTGCCATATAAATTTTATATATCGCTGATTATTGTTAATTTAATGATTTTTCTACGGGCTTTATCAATAGATATATAATAGATGTATAACAAAAATCCCAAAAGATAATATAATAATAAATAATTTAAGAACCTTAGACAATTATACGTCCTGTACCGTTCAAAATATATACATTTTTGTACGGTTCTAATTTATGTAAGACTTGAAAAAACCTAAATTTGAAAAATGTTTATATGAACTTCAAAACCCAATAGATTTTAATTTTAATACTTTGTGTACAATTTTAGATAAGTTACAATATTTTGTAAATAATTTAAAATAATTGTATAAAAACTAGAATTATCACTAATTTATGTTTTAAAATAGAATCACTGTGGATCTAGATTATATGATTCGTGTCAAATTGACGAGAATACACAAATAAACAAGTGTATTTTAAATGTTAAATATTTATTTTATTTAAAACAAAAAAACCACAATCATCAATTTATATCCGATCGTAAATACTCTATCGAAATATCAAGTAAAAATTTATTAAAATTTGTTTCAAGTTGTTACGCAAAACACAAGCCAAGACCGGTAATGAGTTTGTGCTCGGCTTTTACTGTGATCGGTGCAGTGCGTACGATGATTTTTGACATTTGTTTTTAAAATTAATAACATAGTGATAGTTTTAAAAACGTGATAAATAAAACTCGATATATTTATTTAACATTATTTATTTATTTATTTAACTATACATATAGATAGACAGATATGATTCACAATATGTTTGCACAAAAAAGGAATTTGATTCCTTTAACATTTATACAGTAACAGCCATTATCTAGTACGCTAAGTTTTAAGGCCAAAATTCAGGCCCATTCAATGGAAGATACATGTTTAGTTTAGTGAACACGTAGGTGAGAATTTCAAGTCTTTTTTTCAAGAAAAAAGATCCATTTCATACTCTACCTACATTAAAAGTTTAAAGAAACCAAACATAACAAATCTGCAGATATTTGTTCCTGAGATGCTGACAACATAATCATGTAAGTGTTTATAAACAATTTATTTAAATTGAACAAATATCATTAGACAAATAAACTAATTAAAATAAGAATGGCACATAGTCAGATGGAATGATAAATGTTACAATACTGAATATCTTTGGGTTAATTTTACAATAAATATAATTGTACGTAATAAATTAGTGCACATTTAAGAGTCATGTTCATTACAATAACTATATAAAAGATATTTGGTCTATAAGAGAGGAATGTAAGAAGCATAAAAAATATATGAGTGTTATTTTGTTTAATTGCTTTCATTTTGTCAGATGTATAGAATAGTAGTAAAAATAATTAGTTAAGATATTTACCTTTAAGTTCATTGATGAAATTTCAATTCAGGAAATACCTCGCGCATTATTACTTCGAATAAATCCTTTAAAAAATATTCCAACAAATAAATAAATAACATTATTAACAATAAAAATACTTACATAGAATAATTGTTTATTTAATTGTCGATTTTGAACAGTTTCGAACACTTTCGAAGCACCTCGTTTTGCGTTTTGAGCACCAACTAAAGTACACAGTATATCCGGTACATTTTCGACGAACTGTTCTCGTGCAAGTTCAGCTGTGGCAGCTTTTATTTCATCAGTCCTCTCAGGTGATGATGGCGCTAATTCACCAGCAGGCCACCACGTTTTTAATAAAACACTGATATAATAATGTAACATTGATTCAGAAAAACACCACGATATTGTATCCCTGATTTGTCTGATTATTAATTGAATAATTATTAAAATTTCCAATTTTTTTTGTATATATACATTACCTATTGATTGTACGTCCGTACGTAATTTGTACAAAAGTAATTAGAGTTTTTCTCAACCATTTAAATACACCTCTCATGTCGAAAATTTCACTCATTAGAGTATATACCGGTTCCGCGATATCATCTTTATTGTCATCAACAGTTTTTCCGATACCTATATTTGGTCGGTTTCCATCAATTAATTCAGTACTTCCTGGGGCATCTAAACATTGTGAAATATCTTCCTCCTCGCTTTCACGTAACGTCGATATTGTCTCAATTTTTGGATGTTCACCACTCCCGCTGAAAAAAATACAATAAATGATACAAATTTATTCGAAACTAGTTAATAAATTAATAAAATACCTTTTAAATAAAGTAGATAAAGAAAATCTAGATTTTTTTGGTAACGGAGTAACATGTTTTAAATGATCTGAACTAGGACTTAAAAACGCGTACAAAGCTTCGCTTTGATTAAGACGTTCATCTTCAAGAACAAACTATAAAACATCAAAATATTAAAATAAATAAATACGGATTTTTTTAATGAAATACCTCTAAATATTTTTGTATTTGAACTTTAGCTTTTTCAAGTGAATTTCTATCAGTTTTACCAAATAAAAATTTAAATGATTGTGACGGTAATTCTAAGCTTTTAACACCCGAACAAAGAGGTCGAAGTTTACGATGTAAGTCCTGAAATTGAGTTAAATTACGTAATACAACCCATCCGGTACTTATTCCTTCCTCGCCGTCAGGCGATTGGTCCTCCACCATGTGAACTACAATGACAAATTGTGGTGGTTCTTTTTCGTCAGGTACCTAAAGAATTATTATTATTAAATTGTGTTAAGGTAACTACGGGGGAGGTTTATACATCAGCACTTTGTACTACAGCCCGCCATTTCCCTAAATTCTCTCCCCAAACTTCAGTTCGTGTTAAATGCGCTTCTAATTGCCGTTGTTCGCCTTGTAACCATTCAACTTCTCGTTCTAAAATTGTAAGCACTTTGGATTCAGGTTTTAACGACGAACGAAGTGCTTGTAATGCCTGCATTTTATTATTTAATTTTTCTTGCAACTGATCTAATTTTCGTCGGGCATAATTTGAATGGTCACCGACGTGCATTCCAGCACTATCGTTACTTCCAGATGAATCTCCAGACATTTGTCTTTCATCTAACGATACAGTTCCATCGTGGTCTGTAACTGTATCGTCAGTACTCATAGCTGCTAGCATTTGATTGTAGAAAGTGCTTAAGACAAATGGTTGGTAATATTTTTCCTCAAGTGTTTGAAACACATTTTTTTGTACTTCGTAAAACACTTCAGGACCTTTATCACCTAATAAAAATGCTTCCATTCGCTTTCTTGTGTTTTTGTCGACTTTTATTTCAGCGCTAGGGGAACGAATATAAGTATAAAAGATTTCGGCACCTAGTTGATGCCAGTTAGAGCGATGCGCGGAGCGCAGCTCTTCTACGGCTGTCCAATAACCTACTAGCCCTTGACTAGCAAGGGTTTCTAAAAAAAGTGATAAGTATTTGCGGCCTAATACATGCTCTAAAATATTTGATAATGGTAACATCTAAAATACAATTTAAATCAATGAAATTTAAACTAAACTGAACAAATAATATTAAATACTTTATTAGTTTCATCTTGAAGCGGAAACGCTCCATCCCACCCTAACGACGCTAATCGCTTTTCGCATTGACTTTTCGCGAATGTTAATTGATTAATATACGCTTTTAATTTCCTAGCTGCTAACCACTCACTTTTAGCAACACCTGAAGATAAAACAACATTTTTTTCTAAATCGGGATCTATACCTTTCGCGCGTTTTTGATTTTGTATAGTTGTTGCTTGCATCATTTCGGCAACAATATTAAAACGAATTGTTTTTAATACTTCGATTTCTTCGGCTTCTTGAATAACGCGAAGGAAATCTTCATAAGTATTTGCGTATTCGTATGTTTTACGATGCATTGCGGCAGTTATTCGTTGTTGTTCTATATAAT
Organism: Pogonus chalceus; assembly: GCA_002278615.1. NCBI lineage: Eukaryota > Metazoa > Arthropoda > Insecta > Coleoptera > Carabidae > Pogonus > Pogonus chalceus. The sequence goes on from NEEE01002201.1 coordinate 27,504, forward strand.
CAATTATTTTCTGATTAATATAATCAGGATCAGTTAATTTATCCACAAGCGGCTCAAGAACTACAAATATATTACATTATTTTTAAATCATATATAGAACAACACAAAAATTAATAAATTTACTTTTACAAGTAATTATTTCCCGTAATAAATGTTTGGCAGGTGAAAGAGAGTAACTTCGAGGTAATAAAAACATAATTAATAATTCACTAACATGTCTAATATATTCTAATTCTCTTTCTGACGACATTAAATGCGGAGATAAAGCGAAAACAGGTGGTCTATTACTATCAGCACTAAAAATTAATATATAATAATTATATTCTAGATAAAATAATTGTTTAGTAACTCACATAAGTGTGCGGGCAGTTCGAATTTTTTCGAAATGTAAAGTTATTTTGGTAATCATATCACATGCTATTAATTTGGCCTGATCAACACGAGTCATACGATCATGTAAATTCTGAATTGCACCCCAAATATCTTCTCTACAATTGATTATTTGAATTTAAAAATTACTGTATTGAGTGAACTATTATTTTAAGTGCTTACTTTAAATTTTCTACTAATAAATTGCATTCATAAGCATATTGTTTTAACCAAATCGTAATGAAATCTCGTAAAACATGATCCAATAGTTGTTGTAACAAACTATCGACAGTACGACCAAAAATAACTGGTAAATAATTAGTACCTTGTTTTAAGTTTTTAGTATTTGATTCATATTCGTTCTAAAACAAAAATGAATCAAAAACTAAGTCAGTTACATGATACATAAGCTAGCTACAGAGTTAGATATAAAAATTGCTTTGGTACTTACCATAAGTTTAGACCGAAAACCATCTAAGTCATGATTCACTTGTTCTATCATTGCACCAGTTTTGTGAGGCGATGATAATAAAATATGCACCCAAATAACTGCAAAAACACTTAAACATATTGCTGCTAATGTCAAAACACTGAACGATGTTATTGACATGCATATCGGAAAATATAAAATTAATCCGGAACTTGCAGCAGCTAAGGATGCAAGATACGTTTTGTGCATCCTAAAATATAACTTGTTAACAAAATGATAACAAATTATCTCTAACCTAACCTAACATATCATAGATGTATCATTTCACATATAACAACTTAATGTACCTGTTGCCATATGATATTATTTTAATAATATTAAGATAAAAGCTACTAACGTTTAATAAATGAATATCAAATGCAGATTACATTATTGATTTCTGGTGAATTTCATTCACTATTGATATGACACAAGTTCCATGAACTTTAAATGTAAACAACATCAACTGTGATGCAATTTACGGTAGGGAAATACATTGAGTACAAATGTACTTGCGTATCGCGCATATAAAATATATATTTTATTTCAATTAATACATTTAAACAGTATTTTATTCATATTTTTTATAATAATTTGGTTCATTATCAGTCTGTTTTCATTTTTCATTGTTAGATAAAAGTTAATTACTAATGATAACATTTAAAACTATTCTAAAAATGTTTTATTGTAATTAACTTTTATCTTAAGTTAAATATATTTATTTCTTTTCTATTAATTTCATTTTTCCGGTGTATGGAAAAGACATTGATGATAAAATAGCATCAAATCCATAATATCCACATTCTATCGCTGTAATAATATCATTTGTTTCTTTCCAGTTTAAACCCGTAAAGTTTTCATCTATTGTATTAATTCCCCCTGTATAAAATAAAATTAATATAACATCAATATTAAAAATTAATAATCTATATTTCAAATATAAAAAAATTGCATGTAGAAACAATTTTATGATAAAATTAAAACACATGCGCTTATAAACATACATAAAACATGCATTAACTATTATTACATTACAATGATAGTAATAATGAAATGCATTTTTGTAATATTTATAATATTTATAAATATTACAAATAATTACAATATTTTAGTTAATAATACACAAAAGCAAACATATACATATATGAAAAAATAATAATAAAAACCAAATTTTTTGTTGGTTTTTATTTTATTTTTTTATTCCACAAATGAAGTGCAAAATTTATGAAATGCGGAGCATGAAAAATGTCTTTTATATAAATCACAATTCTATTTATCTTAAATAATAGTTCTTAAAGTACTTATCACATTTTATAATACATATCATTAAGATTTTAGTAAGAAATACTAAAAATACTGGTTGTTAGTTTTTAATATCTAATTGTAAAATTATTTAATTTAAACTGGGCTACATTATTAAAAATACTT
>NEEE01002234.1:9469-20171 GCA_002278615.1 Pogonus chalceus
GGGTCCGACTTTAAACCCCAAAGTGATAAAAACGGAAATTTGTACCATTTTGGGGCTTAAAGTCAGACCTAATTTAACATGGGAATAGAACCGACTTTGAGCCCAGAGGTCTGACAGAAATCCTACCTTAGGAGGCTCTATTTAGGCGTTAAATTTCGACTCGGGAGTCCAGTTGATGAAAAAATTCGTGCAACACAAGCTGAAGACGAAGCGGCACATAAAAGTGATTTTATAATTTTCAATATTATATTCTTATTTGGTCCTAATTCTTTTCATAGAAGTAAACTCATATATTTTTGAATAATAACTTTAGTATATTCATAATATTTAAAAATTTAATTCAAAATACCCGTTTTTACACACTTAAAAAAATGATTAAAAAATATAATTTGAATAAAAAAAATCTGATTTAAATCAAGATTTTAATCTACCTTTAAATATAGCTTTAAAGTTTGCCTTGTGATAAATATCAAATATACATATGTTTTCAAATAATTTATTTAAACAGATAAGTCAATAAACATAAGAATCAAATAATATTCGAATAAGCAATAAATCTTCAGTTATACTGTTGTTTAAAATATCTATAGTAATTTCTATAAATATTTAAATTAAACCAAGTTTAAGATCTATGAAACCAATTTATTATTATTAACGGTGACTATATGCCGACATGTACATCAATATTAAGAAATAATGAAATAAATCAATGTATTTATTATTTTATTTATATATTTTCACACAATTTAACTATACTTATTACTAAAACTTAATTGAAATATTGTTTTATTGGGTATAATATAAAAACCATTAAAATATTCCAAGAAATTTGTTAAATAAGGCAACTTTAATCAAATATAAATTTAAAATAACCTTATATTGCAATGTTTTTTTTTTTTTTTTTAATCTTGAATAAAAAATTTCTAAACGTAAATGCAAACGCACATTTTTGGTTTATGTACAACTTACAATGAATCTTTATAGAAGACCACAAAGAGACTATATATTATAATAAAAGATTTTTACTTTTCTCCAAATACAAGTATTATTACTTCATAAAAAGCAGATATAAAATAGTCGTTACAACAAAGAATAAGAAATAAAACTCAACAAATATAATGTCGGCCATTTTCCTTTTGTGTGATGACGTAATATGATGAATAATATTGGGTTTCATAGCTTCGTTGATTTGTGTACGCTAGGAATACGACTCGTTATACAGCAAGAACCCTAGCAATTCTATAGTCAACGTAGAACAGACATTATTAGTAATAATAATTAGTGCCGAGATCTGGCGTCGTGATGCTGAAGAGCCAACGACGCCTGCTAGACGCGTGAATGCGGTGTGCAAATTGTAGCTATTCTACTGTTTCTAATACTTGATAATTCTACAGTTTTCATTTTATCTTTAATGTAAATTTTAATATCCATAAATTCAGTCTATCTAAAATTTCTCAAATTTCGAACAATCTAGCTATGTACATGTGAATAATATCTACACACACTTTTTTGAATTTTGTTTGAGATTTGTAAATAAAGACTTTTCAATTGAATTTATATGTAAATTTTTAGATTTGAATACGAGAATGGACACCGAAAATGTATCAAAGGTCACAAATAAGATTGAAAAAGGAGCCAAGCCTAAGAATCTATATAAATTTTATTATACAACTTTCATAAAACTTTACAACTAATTTTTTTTAAGTTTATGTGTAGGAGTATTTTCTTTAAGTTTTAGAATTTTTTATTTTGTAAGACTACACATTATAAAGATTAAAAAATCTCTTATTTTTAGTTTTATACAAACTTTTTGTAAACTTATGCCCATATAAAGATTAAAATTTAAAATATCTATGTTTTATTTAATTCTGTATCGTTATTTATTCAAAAATTAAAATTAAAAATGCCTCTATTTTATATTAAAGTAAAGTTATACATTAGCTATGTAGATTATTTTGGTTTTTTGTAAAAAAAAGTCTCGCTTCAACTATTAAAAATAGTCAAATTTAATTAATGAAAGTAAGGTTATATTGCAATTTTTTAAATATTTCTATATCTTAGTTTTTTTGTGCCAAAGTCAAAAAATAATAAATTTATATATATATNTTCTACAGTCGCTATACAAAGTAGGTATTTGCGCTCTCTTTTGTCAACGCAAAATGTTACTTTGCCGCTCTAGAGCGACAAAGTAGAAAAAACGCTCGCTGATGTCACCTACACGTATATTACCTTCACAAGTCAATCTGACATATGGTTACTTTGTCGGTACATTACATAACCTAACAAAATTTCCTGCTATGTAAAACTTATAATTTTTTGTTATGGTGGATAACTCATTGTGGCGACTGCAGAAAAAATCTTGTGTGTGTTTCGAGCGCAAATGGACACTGTAGATTTCGAGAGAATGCCGCGCTCCTAAATCGCGCGGCAACAATCTCTCAATCGAGAATGTTCCACTTTGCGCTCTTAATACACAAATAACTATTTTTTAATCTTTATTTATCTATAATGAAATAAAAATTAGTGCAAAATGAACTATTTTTTTTTTTACAAATATTAAACATAATAATCTAATACAAATAACACAGATAATCGTAGATAAATAAAGTTCACTTAAGCTATGAATAATAAAATTACAAAAAATAATATTTTCTATAATGAAAAGTGATATTATAGCTTCTAACTGATATTTATTTTTTAATAAAATAACTCGTAGGCATAAAAAAAATTAGCAATTTAACTATAATATGAAAAAAAATTACCACAAAAAATATGTTGTCTGATTGTTTCTGCTTTAATATTTATCCGCTATAATTTTTTATTATCAAAACTGTATGTTTTTGTGCTATCAGTAATAAATTTCTTCACTTGAAAACACATAAAATGAAACAAAATTTAAATATGAATTAATTCGTCCAAAAATAAGTGAATTATTTATTCATGGAAAATATGCATATAAAATAAAACCTAAACTTTATGATCCGTAATTCCAGAAGCGAATTGTTCAATTGTTGAGCTTGAGTCTGGGATTTGGCGTGCTTAACAATAAACCTAAATAAGATATAGAAAATTTACATATATTTAAACTTATTCACAGACAGGTATTTTATTCAAATGACAATAAAATAAATGTTCCTCTTTTTGCAATAGAATATATGTACTTCGATATGATCGGATTTATATAAGTTTTATATTAATGTTAATATAAAATATATTTCATGTATTATTTTATAGTATTTTTACATCAAAGACTTTAAAATTAGTATTTTAAATGATAATTTATTTTATTTTGATAATAAATTACTTGCAACTAATACTTTAAATTTAAATAAAACGTAAAATTTTATAAACTAATTAATAAAAAACCATTTTAAAAATTAAAACATTTTTATATTGTGATAGTTAATATTTATATTTTTTTCTTGGAATTTTCCGATGACGTTAGAACTAAAATAGTTCTTTTTCTACAGTCGCTATACAAAGTAGATGTTTTGCGCCCTGTTTTGTGTGTGCAAAATAGTACTTTGCCGCTCTAGAGCGCAAAATGGTACTTTGCCGCTCTAGAGCAACAAAGTAGAAAAAACGCTCGCTGTCCAAATTTTTATAAAATGTTACTTGTTTACAATATTAATGGAAATGTTTAGTCAAAAATTAATACCACTGTCGTTACCTACACATTTATTACCTTCACAAGTCAATCTGACATATAATTGCTCTGTTATTATATTAAATAACCAAACAAAATATGCCCTGCTAAGGAGTATAGAAATAAAATAGGGCATTCGTTTACAAAAACGAAATTAAAAATACTTAGATTAGATTGAATAGCTCAGTAAGAATAGAAAATAACGACAAATGATTTTTTTTTTGTTATTTTAAAATAAAGTTCGTTTAATTTATTAAAAAAAGATATTAAAAAATCAATTGTGCTTAGTTTAACTACAATTGATATATAATATTAATATGATGTCACGGCGAAACTAATATTCCTATCTCACTCCGCACCACACTCTATAGTGTGCAAAGATAACAATAGTGTGACATCACAGTAACATCAAAAACTAATTTCAAATATCTCTTAAAGTTTGTGGCTTTGCGCTCTTAATACACAAATAACTATTGTGTATTAAGAGCGCAAAGTGGGACATTGTCGATTGAGAGATTGTTGCCGCACGACTTAGGTGCGCGGCATTTTCTCGAAATCGACAATGTCCATTTGCGCTCGAAATACACACAAGATTTTTTCTACAGTCGCCACAAATGAATTTTCCTATAAACAAGACCCTCATAGATTATGTGTTTGACCCAAAATATTTCTTATTCTTGATTTTCATCAAAATGCTTATGGCTGTTTTTAAAAAACCGAGTATACTATAAAAATCGTTATATCATAATTAAATATTAATGTTTCTTTATTAAATTGGAAATTATATTTGCTATTCAATTTCTTTAACAATTTTGAGATATTTTATAAGCGTACAAAATAATATTTCTCCATATTAACATTTTATTTAACCTTAAATTAAATTTTCAGCAAAATATAATCCCCAAAGTACATGAATTTATAATAAACTATCAAAATCAATATTATAATACAGGCATAGTACAAAGCATGGAACAATAGCTCATTTCATGGCTGCATTCTCTAATTTATTATTGATAGTTGTTTTCCAGAAAGACGCACTTTAGAAACCATACAATGCATTTTACTATTGTAGGTTACGTGATTGCTGGAAGAGGTGTATGTAAGTGTCTCCATACGACAAGAACGACATATGGAGTACAGAATATCTCTAGAATCTACAATATACTCGTGTACACGACAAGAAATACATATCAAGTTTTTGCACATACATACATACATATACTATCTTAGAACATATTTCAATTTTATAGCTTCAAATACATATATTGAAACCTTAAATCATTCTGTATTCACATTATTTGGTTTTCAACGATAATATTTCAAATAATTTAATAATCAACTATAAATAAATTTAACTATTTATTGTTCTAACTAAAGTTTAATAAATATTTTTTAAGAATTAGATTATACGAACATAATATTTATTATAACGAACGTGTCGTTACTGTCGCCAGGACTGCGACACTTGGAATTCAGTTTCAATGACCATGAGTCGTAGTTGGTTGTGACGGTGTATAGTAAAATATTTAATTTTATATTAAAACAGTGTAGCAGCTACTCGTACCAGTGTTGCCCGCGCAGCTCTTATTCAGTGTTTTGGTGAATATGACAAAGTGACATCTACTAAATATCACAATAAAATTGAAACTAATGAAACTCCGCCTAAAATTTCTGTATAGAATATCCAACTACACTACAAAAAAATCAGGAGATCACAACCAACAACCAACTCGAGGTCATTCAAACGATATTTTTAGAGAGTGATGTTAAACCATTTGATTTNTTAGTAAGTGGGAGAAGGATAGAAAAAAGAGTGTCGCTACTGATTTTTCTTTACTGTGCTGTTGCGTAGACTTGGCTTGCCGACAATTTTATATGAAGATATAAATAACTATCGTTTCTAGAAAGATCAAGAACATGCATAGGCAACGTGGAATATTCTAGAAATAACAGAGTGGCCAATTTAAAGGTTTCTGCGAGTGTAGTTGAATTAGTTATTAAATAGTAAATATCTTAAAACCATATTTTTTCTACTATACTCAAACTAACAGCCATTTTATTAGTATGTATAAGAGTAAATGTTAAAAACAAAAAGAAACGTAAAACATAACTGTTCATTTACATGTATAAATATAGAATCCTTCTTTCGGAAGTACTTTGAATTAAAAGATATTTTTTGTAATTTTTTATGACAAATAGACTTAAATTTTCATTTTGAAACAATTGTAAAACAGGTAAAAATTACATGGAACTGTATTCATTTAACATAAATTCATTACCATTTCTTAGAAATTTGATCTTTAAAAATTTAAAGTATTTTTTCAGCTTTTTGTTTGAGTAAGAGAAAGTTTTATTTTTCATATTTACAGAAAACTCTTTGTTTTGTTAAAAAATAAACGGGTTAATATTATTATTTCGTAGTACTATCAACGTAGAATGCATAAAATTTCAGGTTGAAACTTGTTTGTTTGTTTTGAGTTTGTTTGTAAACAATTCGAGATTTCGTTTGAGGAATGTTACCGTGTAATTTCACACCTAAATTATATTTATTTTCAACACTTTAAAACTCGTTTTAAAACATTTTAAATTGCTACTTTTAGTCTTTTTAAAAAAATTACTATACTATTTATTTATACTAACTATTTAGTATATGCAACTATTATCTTTCGATTTTATTTGTTTTAGTTTATGAAGGAATCTATTAAAGCAGAGCTCATTGTCGTATGGATAATAAATTTTTTTTATTTTTGGATTAAACAATAAAATTTGTGTAAATAATGCAAATATTTACGTATATCTTTTTTTTTTTATAGCTGATAGCCGAAATTGATATTCTTAAGAGTCTGTTAATTGAAGCAGAAAAAAGTGGCTATAAATTTTATCTGTCTGTTTGTAAATATTCGCAATATTTTTTTCAAATACTAGTTTCTGTGGTATCACAAACGTTTGCTCTATGCACTGCTCATAAACTAGATTTTAGTACTCTTGACTATATACAGTGAAAAGTCGTAAAAGGCGCATTGTATTAGTGAGTGGCTCCACTTCATCCGTATGGAGCAAGAGCAAGACCCCGGTGGCTTTTTCGTGCCATTCGTTCTTCGGACAACAGCTACACTCTGTTACTGCTAATGGCTGGGGTACTCATTCAACAATGCTATACTTTTTTCTTTTTCTTCGATGCAATTTATTTTCTTTGACCTTGTTCTTTATTAGTCTCTACGTTGATCGTTTTTCACAACTTTGTTTCTAGTGTTTTCAGTTGTGGCTACTTGATGTTTGTTTCCATTCGTGCACCATTTATCTTTACAAACAATTTAATTTTTTTCAAACATTTCACATTAACTTTTTTTTAATTTAAGTTATATTTTCAAACTTCAATTTTTTGTTTAACATCAGAATATAATTTAATGAAATAATTTTTTAAATTTATATTGATATCATTGGTAGAAAACACGGTAAGTACAAAATATACTTTGACAAGCTTGTATGTATAATTTTCTAAAATAAAAAACCCGAAATATTTGTAGTACTATTACCGCAAGAGAATCCATATCATTCTCTTAATTTAGTGCTCTTGAGCGACAAAGTAGAAAAAACGCTTGCTGTCGTCACCTACACGTATATTACCTTCACAAGTCAATCTGACATATGATTGCTCTGTCGGTATATTACATAACCAAACAAAATGCCCTGCTATGTAAAATTTATTATTTTTTATTATGGTGGATGACTCAATGTGGCGACTGTAGAAAAAATCTTGTGTGTGTTTTGAGCGCAAATGGACATTGTCGATTTCGAGAGAATGTCCTAAATCGCGCGGCAACAACCTCTCAATCGACAATGTCCCACTTTGCGCTCTTAATACACAAATAGCTTTTTTAGCTTGAACTAGTAAAAGAGTGAAATATTGAAATTTGGCTAAAATCTTTCTTTATTTGCAAAATCGTGCAACGTTTGTAGTAAATTATAAAACAAATGAAAGGGAACATCATAAAAAATATAGTAAAGAAACCAAAGCTGTCTGTTTTCCGATAAATTTGCAAAAGTATAACCTTGAAAGTTAGAAAAAATTTCTTACTTAAAACAAAGCGGAGATACTATAAATTATACATTGATTGATAGGAAATTTCATAACAAATATGAAATAAACTTTTTATTTATAAAATTAATTAAGTGTAACGAAGATCGTCACGATTCCTTTGCACTATATTAGCATAAAAGTACTTTATTCAAAATAATTAAAAGAAATATCTGCGTTAAATTCCATTTTCATCATATTTAAACTTGTTAAATTCACAAAAAAAAGGTAAATATAATTTTCTATATATAGAAACCTATTAAATTAAATCCATGCGTCATTTCATAAATAGGATTCAATTTTGCGAATTGCAATTGCACTATTTAATCTCAATAATTCTGCTATTTTTATCCGCAATCAAGTAAATATATATATATATATATNAACTCTTTCTGGATGTAACATATTTAAATAAAATTTAATTATTTAGAATTCTACGAAAAATGAGAACATAAAGTAAAAGCATATATAAAAATCAATATATTTAATATTAAATGCATTTTTAAACACAAAATTGCTTTTTACTTGAGTTCTTTTGAATTTTATATTGGAGTAAACATCTGTACTAGTCATTTTAGAATTTTAGAATCAATGTAAAATAATTTTTACTATCGATTTAAAAGTGCTTTTTAAATGTTTAACATAAATTTCGAATATGCAAATAATAATATATAAAAACAAATAAAGATTTTATTACAAATCAAAAAATAATTTTTGCATAATTTTGCACTGTTTTGAGACAAAAAATTCGTGCTATAGGAGTACATTCCTTATATAACTTTAACTTTAACAAATTCAACAAATTCAAAATATGAAAATAATTCAAAAAAATATGAAAATTATGATTAAAAAAAAAAAAAAAAAAAAAAAAAAAATGTCTCTATACTTTAAAAAGTTCATTTTATGATAAGAAAACTTTAAAAATAGTGTCAAAATAAAAAATAAACGATGACGATTGGAAAGTTAGTAAAAGTAACTTTCTTATGTTAAATAGGCGGCACATTGGTTTTTTTTTTCACTAATGAACGATGTATTGCAATTATAATTTTTAAATTAAAATTTATTAGATATATTAATTATTTAAATTTTAAATCAAATCAAGAATGCTCAAAAACAAATGCAGGTGAATTTCATCATGAAAATAAAAGACTCGTAAACAAAAACAATAAATTATAACAAATGCTCAATATTTTATGGAAATTTAACGGCAAATTATTTAAAAATTCTTCAAACATCGCTAAAATATTTTTTTGAAGATTTACTTTTGTACACAATGCTAGGAATGTTGTTCATTATTTAAATCACCGTTTTTATTATAGAACCATACCAAAGATCAAATCCGTTTCATGGCCAGTAAGATCTCATACTTAATGAAGCTTGATTTTTATTTATGGAGCACTGTAAAATATACAGTGTTTAAAAGTAATAAAATTTAAAATAATATAGAATTACTATGTGAAGCAGTGGTGAATACATGCAAAAGTATTAACTGGAATTAATTGGCAGTACTTCTAAACGCTGTCACTTATGTTTTTTTTTGCATAAATCTATTCCTTATATTGTCTAGAATGATCTTTTTTCTCGAAACTGCATTTTTCAAACTGAGTGCCACTTTTTCTCGAAAACCATTCAATGAAATCACTTTAATCATTATCGCGATAAACAGTTTTACACATTGCCGCGGCAATGTGTAAAACTGTTTTTTCTATCATAAAGCATTATTTTAGGTTTTATATAAACAATTTTATAGCATTTTTTCCTCATGAAACATGAACATTCTTAATAAAATTGAGTGATCAATATTCGGTGGTTAGACCCCTAACTTTAATAATACTCACTAAAATCCTGACGATGGTGTAACAACCGAAACTATAGTAGATTTAATAAATAAATTTTGTAGAATACCACCAAATGTCAATCACTCAATTCAATCTAATATAGTTTAAGGAAATCTAAACTTTATTTTTTAGAGCTATCATGGTGAAGTTTACCCTTAAATTAAAATAATTCCTGTGTTTTATAATCTAGTGAATTGTACGAAAAATCTCAAATAAAAACAGTAATGCAATAAAGAATTGTGTTGCATAATAAATTATTTTATTATATGTTTGAAATAACAGCTATTAAAAAAGATTAATTAAAACAGGACACATTAAGTTTATAAAAATTTGTTGTACTATCCTTAATGAAATTATTAAGTCTCGTATGTATATAAAGCATCTCTAATTAGCCTTGCATTGTAGGCTTTGTGGTGAGCTTCAATCTTTGCTGGGACGAAACGAAAATAATTCATTCAGTTAAGTTGTATGAAAATTGTCGCAAACATTTTAAAATACCGAAATACTTTTTAAATTAATTTTTATTAATGTACCACTTTTCAGTCATTATTACTCTTTTTGTAAGCAAATCTAATTATTACCTATAATGCATATTCCAAAAATGTGCATTATAGATCAATTTTATATAATCTATCCAACAATAACGTTACATTTAAATAGGTCAAAATTTATTTAAAACATTTTTATAATTTTTTGAAATAAAATCAGCTAGACATAAATAAAACAATATAAAATTAAAATACGCTTGGATTATTCAAATAAGTTAGTTGCTACGTTATTTATAAATAAATATATGGTTAAAATTTAATAAAATACACGGTATAGTTGGTAAAAAAAACCTTAATTTATAAATATTTAAAGTATTTCATTTACAAATTTATAATATCTTGGTATACAGTTTTATTAGGTTTGTTTAAATAGTATAGCAAGCTTGCAATCAAAACTACCTGAAGATAAAAATAATTAAAATTTGCGATGTTTTGGAAAAAAATCAATAAAGTCTGTTAGGACTTTCTTAAAATATGTAGTTTAAATATTTTAAATTAGTGAAATATTTCAATTATTTTAAATTCTTAAATAGTTAATTGCAATAAATCAAATAAAATAAAAATTCAACAATTATTGAAAAATAACAAAAGT
>NEEE01002245.1:53932-65003 GCA_002278615.1 Pogonus chalceus
ATATATTAAATTAAATAATTCTAAGAATAGAAATTATTGTCATGTGTCCTAGTATATTCTAGAATTAAATATTTTTGCTGTATAAACGTATAAATAAATATAATTACCATTTTTAAAGATTTTTAATCTTACCGAACTCTAACAATATTACAATATACAATAATTTACATAATTTAGCAATCAGGTGCACTTGAAAATAATTATTTTAACTATTTATTACACACATAATCTCAAAGATCAATAAACAGCATGTCCCAAATTGATTGAGTCACCAATGAGATTTCGGAAACAATAGTCGTCGCAACGAAGCAACTTAATTACATAATAAAAAGCAAATGTTACTTCTTACATTAGACTTACATTATTATCTTTTTTATTTTCTTAATGCTTAGTTGACATATTACTAAATAATGTGTATGTATATAGAAAAAACGGCTTTTTCGGAACATGTAAAGCGTTTCAGATGGCAGGGCAATGATTACACAATTACATTGCTTCGTGGCGATGAGTATATAAGAGCTACGAAGTTTATTAACTGATTCAAGGTTATGCAAATCAAAATATTAGGAAATTAAATTATGGACAGAAATTTATCGAGGGAAAGGAGGATAGATAATTTCATTACCAAGGTAAATAGAATATATTCTTTTTACCTTGGAGATACTTTATGATCTACTGTCGAAATAAAATACTTTGTTTCTCTTTATAAGTTCTTTTCATTTTAACTAACTTACTAATAATAAGCTTAAATCTTTTACAATAGGCACGCTGTAAGAATAAATCAATGCTATAACAAAAATTTTCTGTATATAGGATACTTTGGTTATTAACTTTAGATAAAAATATTATTAAAAAATGAATATATTTTAAAGCAATAACTTAAAAAGATACCACCAGTTGATGAATAAATATTTCTATGTCAATTAAAGATATTATTTTGTTTTTTAAAATTTTTATTCAAATTCAGAAGGCTCAGAGACAGGTGAATTTTATTCTGAAAACAAATAACTCGAAAAGAAAACATTTCAAACTAAAACAATAAATTATAACAAATAATTTGCAAATCGTCATCTTCATGTTTATTTTGACATCATTTTAAAGTTTTTCTTATCAAATCATGTATTTCTATTTGAAATATTTTTTTAATTTTTTATAATTATTACAAAGTTATTTGTCTTTGTGATTTTCATCTTTTTTTAAATAACTTCCAAACTGTTTGGAATTTTAAATAAGCACTAACAACTACACAACATTGCCCAATTCATCGATTTCGTAGTGCCTATAGTTTTCGAAATCCCAATGATGGCCTAATAAATTTGGAACATTATATATAAAATATATTAATGACCAATTTTAAATATTATTTATAAATAATTTATATCTATGTTTGCATCAATTTTTTTTTTATATTTTGGAACAAAATATTCTAATTACAACTTAAACGTTCTTAAAATCAATTACATTTAAAAACACTAAATAGAAAACCAAATATTTATGCATAATATTCATAGAATTATTTTGTAACTCAATGAATAATTTAAATCTTTATTTGAGGCTTTATTACTTATGGGATAATTGTGAAATACAAAAATAAAAATTATTAATTCATAAAAGTTATAATGTATATATTATATAATAAAAATAAGACAGATAATATCAAATTTTAAAAGATGTTTAAATTACGAATATGTGTCAAACTCTTAAAATAAAAAGTAATAACGCATAACAGAGCATTTATAAAAAAATAAGTATAATTATCCAATACCATAATAAATTGTTAATATTTTACTATTAAAAATATATTGAATTTGACTTTTTTTAAATATATATGTACATACATGAGTTTATTTATATGTAATGTTAACTTCAGCGTTTACCAGAAACATCTAATTTGGCAAATAATTAAAGAACATTTTATGAAATTCATTTTCATAAATATTTATATAAACATAAATAATAAATGCTAATTACATAAATCAATTTTATAATAATAAAAAGTATGAAATAAAATTACAATTTNGCAATTATATATCTATTATTGCCATCTTACGGTAATTTTACACAACGTATCTAACAAACACCTATAGTACCGCATTTAATTAGTATAATTTTTAAATAGTAATATGATTGTTTTCATTTGATAAAAGGAAAATTTGTTCTTATTTATTAAGTTTATTTGATTTCTGAAAAATGTAAAAAGCGATAAAGCATTAAATATTATATTTTTATGAATAGAAAATCATGAATTTCCACTGAAAACATTATACGCAAAACAGGTACATACAATGCAAGAACAATTTGGAACAAAAGTACATGATAAGTACAAATTTATTAGATTTCTAACTAAAATCAATTTATATTTTTTAAATAATACACAAATAAAAATTTTATTAATTTTATTATTTTAACAAAAATATTTACAGTTAAATATAATTACATTTATTATATTATAAATATTTTATGTTTCGTACCATTTACGTTTTTTAGATTTTGAACTTTTAACATTAGATTTTCTGTATTTGTCAATTATTTTTGTGAAGTTATCGTCTTTATTCTTTTTCTTTTTCGGTTTATTTTTTTTATGTTTGTTTTGTTTTAAGTAATCTTCTTTTCGTTTTTTCAAAACTTTTCTTGTTAATTTTAATTTCTTTTTCTCTTTTTTCAAAGTTTCATGATGTATTTGTGCTTGTGTTGTTAATTTATATTTTGATCGCATTTTATTAACTTGTCCAGGTTTTGCTGTAACACCTGTAAATTCACCATTTCCAGGTATATCTCTTTTCCTGATTTTTTTATTTCGATTATTTTTTTGATTATTGTCTGAAATTTCTTTATTCGCATTTGGATTAAATTCTTTACTAGTTGGATTATTTAATTTTGATTTTATTAAACGCTTATTTCTTGCGTTCATTACAGATTTATTTTCTATTGAGAATGCAACGATTGGACGCTGAAATCATATAAAATTTTAAATTAAGTGAAATCATAAATTAGTTGATTAATTATTAGTTACCTTAGCTCTAGTAAAAATACTAGGGTTATTATTAAGAACCCTCAAAGCTCTTAATGCATCTTCATGTTCACTAAATGAAACAAATCCATATTCTTTGGAAACTGGCTTTCCTTCAATATCTAAATTTCGAAAATCTTTCATTACTTTTGCTTCTTTTATAACAGCTGTAGAACCTGAGTAACGTGTAAATAAATCTCTTAATTGTTTATCATCATATGTAGCAGGTAAATTATGAATTATAAGCCGATTTCTTGATATAAACATATTTAAATTTCGTAAAATTTGAGTTTTCCAGCGTTCTAATTCTAATCGTTTTGCCATATCTGTTGCTGAAACACTTTGAGCAGCTCTACTTCCAGCAAGAATTACTAAAAATTTATAATTAAATGAATAAATATTTATTTATTTAAATTTGAAAATATTACCTCCTTCTTTAATAAGATACAAATTACGAGAATCTTTTTTAACTTCTTTCTTCTCTTTCCCTTTTTCTAATTCATTTTTACTAACTGCTCTATGGCAATCTAAAACTTGTCCCATTAAGGTCAATTCAGTACCAGCTTCTAAGCATTTTTCTGCATCTTCTTGATTCTAAAATATAATTCATCTTAAAATATTTTTCTTTATTATGAAAGAATTAATACATACCACAAATTTAACAAAAGCAGTTCCTTTAGAATGTTCAGTAAATTTATCCATACAAACCAACGCATAATATACTGGTCCAAATCGTTGCATACATTGTCTAACATCATTATTAGTAGCTCTAAATGGTACGTTTTTAATAAAGATTGTTTTTCCTTCTTGTACATCATTTGACTCAACTTTCGGTCGTTTTGCTTCAGGTTCTTTTGAAATTTGTGATTCATCATCAAAATCTTCATCACTTTGTTCATCATCAAAGTCTTCTTCACTATGTTCATCATCATCAAAGTCTTCTTCACTTTGTTTATCATCCTCAAAGTCTTCTTTACTTTGTTTACCATCCTCAAAGTCTTCTTTACTTTGCTCTTCATCTCCTGATGATTCGTCATCAATTAAAACATGAGAATTATCTGATTTGGTGGTTGTATCAACTTTTTCATTTTCATCTAATGGCTCCATTTTTATATCTGGAATTTCTGGTTTTTTCTCATCATCCTTTTCCTCTTCTTTAACTTCAATCACTTCAGAATAATCAGGTTTTTCATGTTTTATTTCCGCTTGCATATTTCGAATATAGGTACTTTTACCTAAAGCCCAATCACAAATAATATCACGGCCTAAAAATGGTTTCCCTGAAGCATTAAAAATTGCTTTCGCAGCATTTTGCGTAACTTTATATTGAACAAATCCGCAACCAACTAATTTTCCATCAGGTCTTTTAAGAAGTTTTACTTCATCAACAGGACCGAATTGTTCAAAATATTCTTTCATTTTTTCTTCGGTACTTTTAAAAGATAAATTTCTAACAATAATACGAGCTTTTCGGTTAAATTCTTGCGGGCGGTCTGCATATTGTTGCTGTGAATAATTATTTTCATAATCAGATTGTTCTTGCTTAATTTCATCTTCTGGAATAGGTGTTTCTTGATTGTGTTTCCGTTTTTCTAAGAAATAAACCATATTGAATCATTAATTTACTGTTTGTTAATAAATATAATATATTAAATACTCACTACTATGACCCATGTTTATTTTATAATGTTTATTTCGAGTTATTACTGTTTTAAACCATTTATAACCTAAATATTATATGCACGTGTTGTGTTGTCAAAACTGAAGGATTCATAAATGCGTTTTACAATTACAATCATAGACGATTGTTGGACGGTGCTGCTTACATTGAGTTCTTTCGACGGATAACCTTGGTACTTTTATAGCATCAGCGGTAAATTTTAAATCTATATAAAGTAGCGTGCGTTTTAAATATATTATTATTTTATTAAATACAGAACATAAAATGAAACCTAACTAAGTAAAAATATAAAATATTCATACTTACACTTAAAGTTATTACAAAAAGATGTTTACATGTAATTAATAACATTGTTTTTAATTAAATTTAAAATTAATATTGTATATTTTGTTATAGTTAGATTATATTATTTATTTGTTACTATAATTTAAATCGTTAAATTAAATAAATACAAATAAATTTTATATATTACTCAGAGTTAAGATTGATACTTGTAAAGAATATTTAAGAATATAATTTCATATTTATTTTGTTAGTCTCACAAATCTGTGCTACCAAGCTACGCATAATTTACTTAGATTTACCTGGTAAATAATGGTAGGGATGAAAATAAAACAAAACAAATTAAGAATTAAAAAAAAACTATAAGAATGAGTGAGTGAGTGAGAGGGAGGCAGACAATATAACTTAGTTTATTTCATTTATCTTATATGACGCTTTATGCAAGTTGCATGACGAGAGGTGCAGGGCTATGAAAAAGCGACAGATAAGAAAAATTGAGAGAGAAAGAGAGATAAAAGTCTTCGTAATTCAGGTAGCAACAGCTAAACAACAGTCTTCGCCCGCGCAACTAAGAAACTGGTAGCGATAAAACATAAAAGAAAGATGGATACGAAAAAGAGATGGTAGTTGGAAGTTTAATTCATTCTTATACTTATTTTTTTTTTTATTAAAAAACCCCTTAATAGCCTCTTATTTCTTGGTATCTTACATAGAGAGAAAATTAATTACAAATTTTTAATTAAATCGTAATTTAGTAAAATAAATTTCCATTTAATAAATGATAATAATTATAATTATATCCGACAGGATGAAATAATTTATATGAACTTATTACTCATATTTATTATTTTGGCCTAGTTTTGTTTATCAGCGTCATTATCATGATGTAACATCGCTCTAATTTTAACTATAACAAGCGGTTTATATTTCAAACAAGTTACTTGTTAAATAAATTGTTTAGTGTATATGTACATATGTATATGTCAAATAAATGTTTAACTATGTACTTAAATCATTTTGTTATGAGAAATATGCTATTTTCACCTTTTAAAATAAAAAAAAAACTAAATTTATGAAATGGTATCACGCTGAAATAAATATTTATTTTTTATTTACAATTTTTTTCTTCATCTTGTTTTTATTAAGTTTTATCGCAGTTGTTATAATTATATATTTTACATACAAATCATTTATCAAAATTTCAGGTAATTATTATCCTTACTGTATTATTAATTTCATATTTTATTATTAACAGTTAGTATAATTAAGAAAATACTTTAGATTGTGCATATATTATTCGAGCTACAAAAGTATTTTTTAATAAATTTTATAGTTTTTCAATTCATTTAAATGTAAACAACAATTTATTTTAATATAAACTATTTTATTTTATAAAAATATTTAAAAAGTAAATTTTTCTCAACTCAAAACAATTGTAGATAGTCTGAACATAAAGCGCAAACGGCTTATTCAGTTATTCCGAAAAACATCAAATATTAAATATTAATTTCACAAAAATATAATTAAAAAAATAATACAATAGTATTGATGTTAAATTTATGGTTAGCGTAAGTTGTTATGTTGACGTGGCAATAAAATTGACCAAAAATCGTTTTTGTTTATAGATTTTAAAATTAAAATACGCTAGTGTTGTAGTTGTTTACAGATAGCACTAAGCAACTATCTAGTTAGAGGTTATATCACGTGACCTACGCTTGTATGACGTAGGAGGGTGAAGGCGGGAAATGTTGCTCCGAACCCGCGAAGCCAAGCTAAGCAAAGCTAAACCATAATAATAGAATAAAATAATTCTTCTTCCCAGCAAGAGCTAAGCTGAGGCTAAGCTGCTGTTCTGTTTCTAGCCCCAAGCAACAAATATATACTCACTGCTGAAGTCTTGAAATGTTGTTGTTGGCTGCTCCCACTATTTATTTCTTCTTCTTGTTATAACTTTTCGTTTTTACTGCTTCTGCTCTTGTTATGTACGTATATGCGACAGGTTCAAACATGATGTTTGCTAAAAATTTGGAAACTGCTTCAGGCAAATTTCTTAAATTTATTTTCAAGGAACATATTTTGAAATTTGCATAATTGCAAATATATATTTATATTTCTAATGCGCATTAAAATTAAATAAAAAAATTATGAATACATCAACGATAAGAAATTTCAAAGGTCATTACAATCAATTTTAATTAGAATGAAGGAAAATAGAAGAAAAACTAAGTATTTAATACATTTACACATTTCATTTATATTTTTCATTATTATTGTTATTTANTTTTTTAATAAAATATCCTTACAAATAATAATTTAATATGTTTTTATTTTTATTACTTATTATTAATTATTCTTTTTAAGTTTGTTAAAATCTTTCATTTTTCACATTTATTAAAACCATTGTGAACATATTTTTAACAATCGAATAGTTATTATATTAAAAGAAATGAAAGCAAAACTAATTAATTATTAAAATAATTTTCAAAAATATATATTTTAACACATAATCTCTAATAAGTATAGAAAATACATATAAATTAGATTTTAAGAACTACTTTATATTAATTAATTTATATTTGTTAAAATCTATCATTTTTTTTTATAATAAATAGCGGAATGCACTCGGGCCTTTAGTTTTTAAAGGCACAGAAAAGCAGACAGACAATATATAATAATAAATAAATGCAATTTTCACACTTTATAATAATTTACTGAGAAAGATATTTAAAAATTAATTTATAAACACAATTTTTATTCATATTTAAAGCATTAAAACAAATATTTAACAAGAAACAATAAATTATCAATATAAAAACAAATACGACTTCCTGTAAAGCATTTTGCACATAAAATAAATTTAAATAATAATAAAACAGAAGTATCATATCCGTGAAGAACAATTTTAGAAAATACTAAATATTTATTAAATTTTAATGCATTTTCTGTAATAAATAACACAATTGACGGTTAACAGGAAAAATGTAATTTCTGGTTGAACAATTTTAACCAAAACTTGTTAAATAAGAAATTTTACTGCATTTCGTGCAAAAAAATCTAATTTACAATTCACATTAAAAAACAATTTACAGCTACCACGCTACCAGTGTTGTGTCATTTATGGTTGAATAAATTCAATCAAAATTTGCTACAGTCAAGAATTATAAGAAGAATTGTAAACAATTTTTTCTTCTGAGAATACCAATGCTGGTGAAATGATCAATTTTAAAATAAAATAAATATTATGATTCCAGATACTTTAAACATATTTCATTTAAGGTTGTTCGATAATTAGAGGAATTTTTAGATGAAAAATTTGTAATTTTAATATGTTAGGAATCAATACTACGTATATATACATTAATAGTTATTTGTGTATTAAGAGCGCAAAGTGGGACATTGTCGATTGAGAGATTGTTGCCGCGCGACTTAGGAGCGCGGCATTTTCTCGAAATCGACAATGTCCATTTGCGCTCGAAATACACACAAGATTTTTTCTACAGTCGCCACAATGAGTTATCTACTATAACAAAAAATAATAAGTTTTACATAGCAGGAAATTTCGTTAGGTTATGTAAAAATTATTATTTTTTGTTTTGGTGGATGACTCCATTGTGGCGACTGTAGAAAAAATCTTGTGGGTGTTTCGAGCGAGAATGGACATGTCGATTTCGAGAGAATGCCGCGCTCCTAAATCGTGCGGCAACAACCTCTCAATCGACAAGGTCTAACTTTGCGCTCTTAATACACAAATAGCTATTTTCAAAGAAATCTCACGTGTAATTTTTGTGTAATTTATTTTTGAAAATCTCAAATTTAAAATGTAGTTAATAGAGAATCTCGTGTGAAATGTACATTATTTATATAATTTTGCCACAAACAAATTAAATAATAAAAATAAAATGTATAAAAAACTTTAATTTATATTTATAAATTTTTGCAGATTATATAAAAATTACGGCCGATCTATCGCAGAAGCTACGCACATAATACAAAAATTGATATTAGCGTGCTGTGATCATAAAAGCGAGTGGCTTTCAAACAGTAAGGTCAGGGGAAAGGTTAGGTTTGCATGATGTTAGGTAAGGAGGAGGAGGTTAGGTATGATAAGGTTGCTTATTAGAAGGTTAGGTGAGAGGAGGTTCTGTATATAAATATATATACATAACCTCCTCTCACCTTATTTCAAGTCATATTTATCAGAAAAATATCCACCGTTTGAGTGCCACTTTGCACCTGTCAATCACGTACCTGCGTAGTCGCTGCGATAAATTTACCAAAATTACAAACAAAGTATTCTGTTTTAAACATATTTCAATATAAATAACTGAAAACTCATTTTAATATCTGTCATTTATACTTAAAAATAAATGACATATCTAATTCATGAAAGCTTGGCAACCTCGGTTAAATAAATGCGCAAGAAAACAAGCCAGTTTTTTTTTTTTTTTTAAATTTATTAATTGCTGATTACTTCAAAGAGCTTAAATCTATTTATTTTATTTATAAATAATAGATTTTTAAAATTTTATGATATTTTTTAGCAAATCGTGCGTTATATTGATATTTTATATTACATACAAATAAATATTATCAATAACAATAGACAGCTGTTAAGTACGCTGCTGCCAGATGTATTTTACGTAAAAAAAAAATACTTCAGTCAAATGATATTTAACTATTATAGTTAATTAGTAAATAAGTGATCTTAATTAACAAATAAATTCAAGTTATTAATTTACATATTTACATTTTATATTTTGTAAAAAAAAAGGGTTTTTATTATGACTTAAAGTGTAGAATTATATTAAAAAAATTCTATATAGTAAAATAAATAAAGAATTTCTAAAATGTATTCACAAACTATTATTTGTTAATAAATTTTAATTTCAACAAAATTGTATAATTTTGCAAATAATAAATTATTTTTAAACTTCACTATGTATCAATTTTGTAATAATCTTTAATATTTTTCAAAATTTTCATTTCTTTTAAAAACTGATTTTTTATTTTAAGAGGAAAAGCCACTGGTAGCGTGCAATAGGAAAAACAACGTTTCGTTTTCCCATTAAAACCGGATATTAATATTAAATTTTTCTGATTAATTTATTAAACATTTAGCTTTAAAATAAAATAAATATATAGTTTTAATATTTAGGTCCGATTATAATAGGAAATCGAAACGATGTTTTTCCTACTGCACGCTACCAGTGGTTTTTCCTCTTAAAATAAAAAATTGAGTTTTTTAAAAAGAATGAAAACTCTTGAGATTAAAGGCTCATGAAAAAATATAATAATTTCATTTAGTTTTTGATCGATTTTAAAATATTAATAAAATAAATAATAAGTACTGAATATTTTTTTATATGTAAGTACTAAGAATTTATTGAATCATGCCGTTTGCTGTTGTAGACTGATCTATTTTTCTTTATTTTTTAGTAAAGAAATATTACTAGACGAACAAATATAGATTTATGAGGATTAGAGCTTGTGATCCCCCTTGGAAATAAATGATTAAGGTTTGTGTTTTGGTTTAACATGGTTTGAAAATTTTGTATGGTGATGTTATTATTATTCTTCAGTTTCCGATAAGAGTAGGTTTTGAGGGAATATTATCTTTAAATTTATAAATTTTGATTTTCTTTCTAAGTTATAAGGTTCCAAATTTTCAAGTATGCATTCATTTCCTCAAAAATTCTGATTTTTTAAAGACTTTTGTAATAAAACCAAAGTAATTAAAGCTCATTATTACGAATGCAATAGTGAACTTTTGAATAAGTTATCAGTTACTTATATAATAAGTTTTATTGTTCACGTAAATAATTTGTTAAAATGAAAACATAACTTTTTATAGAAATCTAAAAGTCACATCTAGCAAATTATGTATTAATATTGTTACTTATTACTTATAAAAATATTTTGTTCTCTAGTTTCACAGCACTTGAAACAGTGCTGTTCTTTCTCACCAAAAACAAGTAATTGACCATTATGGAGAACAGGAACAAAATAGGTCAGTAATAAAACACTTTTTTCTACAGTCGCTATACAAAGTAGGCGTTTTGCGCCCTCTTTTGTGTGCGCAAAATGGTACTTTGCCGCTC
>NEEE01002245.1:107161-126067 GCA_002278615.1 Pogonus chalceus
CCCGACCCCGAAAACTCAAACTTAAGCTTTTGAGAAAGTCTTTTATATGATAAAAAAAAAATTGCTGCCTTTCCAAAATGCACGGTTAAATGCTCTTTTTACTGGACTATTTAGATTATACGAGTTATGCGACAAAATATCAGAACAGTTAAAATGATTTACTTAAAAACAACATTAAGTTATTCTTACTTAAATTATTTAAAAATAATTATAAAATAATATTGTATTGACAACCATGAATGAATGGAGAAAATTTTAAAGCGGGAAAATAAAAACGTTATTTGGTGACAATAAATCAAAAATCAATAGTGAACAGTTAACAAACGATGAATGTTTATCACAAGACAAACATTTAACGTTAAAATGAATTCGTTTGGGCAACCCAGGTGCATGTTTTCAATGTTTACCTACCTGATGTCCAACTATCTGATGAATGCGTTTGTGTGTGATGTGTTACCGTCATGGTAGGCCGCGCTTTCGTGGTTTTCAATGGTAACTAGATCAGTGAGAACATTGAGAACATACGTCATGTGAATCGAAAAAGGACGTTTTTGTATCGTAAGGTGTTAAAAATGTGTAACGATTCGTATCAGATTTACTTTAAAATATTTTTAATAGTCTCTAGTGTCGGTGTGGGAAACTTTATGTGCAATTTTTATCTGTATGTAGAATAATTTTGTCTATGTTTACACACTTAAATATAACCTTACAATTTGATTATGTATCTAAATATACAAAATTGATATGAAAATACAATAACATATGAAGAAAATGAAAGTATAAGTTATAAAAAAAAAATAAAGAGTAATAAAATAGCAAGTTATCAAACAAATCGTAACTCGTAACAATCTGGTGCTATAAAATCTTGGATATTACAAAGGGTATTAAATTTATTATCGATTGTTCCAAGTCTGCACTGATGTTTGTGTACAATAATATTGTTTGTTACTTAATGTGAACTCGATATGGTTTATATTCGACCTTACGAAGGCTGGTCATATAATACTTTTCAATTTTTTTCAATAAATTTTTCTTATCTTAAAGGAAATATGCTATTGTCGTTCTTCATTATTTTATTATTCATTGGTTTTAATTAAAATTTAAAATAAATCATTTTTTATTATATATTTAAATTATTTTTAATAACTAAGTTTTCAATTTTAAGTTATTTTATTATAAAACAAAATAGAATTTTAATTTCTAGATATTAACTTAACATAAATATCATCATTTATAGGCTAAATGAAGAATTCAGGTAATTGCAAAGAGCGTCATTATTTTGCAATTAAGTCTGACATTTTCTAAGCAAATTAGAAATTGTGCAATTTTTTGCGCACATATTCTGGATTTATCCAGGCGTTCCGCATTAAAATCCAAGGAATTAAAAGCTTATTAAATAGTTTACGGATAAAAATAAATAATTGTTTCAATATTTATATTGGTGAATTTTTCAATTAGTTAAAAATGAACAACAATGTCTTTTGTAAAACCAGTTATTATTAATTAAAAATACTTTTATTGTTCACATAAATAAAAATAGCTAACATTTTATTGAAGGTCATTGATTAAAAAAAAAAAAAATTCTTTTAATAATGCTTCTTGAAATTCATATTTTGTAAAGATTTTATTCTATCTTAAGAATTATATGTTATTATAAATATATTTCTTTTTAACTTTTAATTATTCTATATAATATATTGACATTTTCTTTAGTTTCTAACACAATTAAATGATAAAATATATTTATTATTTTAATTAACCATCTCTGATATCGATCAATTTTAAATCGTATTTCTTTTTATAATCAATGGCAGACTAAAATTTAGTATGCTAATATTTGTTAAATTAATTAAGAAATACAAATTTGAAGAATTAAATAAATTCTTGCATGGGTTTCAGATTAAAAAAAGTGACATTTTAAAGAAAGCACGATCAGTTCTAAACACTAAATACTTTGTTAATCTGTTATCATCAGTAAAGTAATTTCTATATATTTCCAGGTAATAAAAGAGTTCTAATAATGTTTTGTGGTATACATTATGAAATCTTTGAAGCTTTACGAACGGTCAAGTATTAAAAGTTTATTTTTCTGTTGTTTTCTGAAACTATTTGTACATTTTTCAAAAGTTAATAAATTATTTATTTTCCTCATTTGTGAAAATTTAACATTTTAAACCTAGTTTAAAGTAGAGTATTTTAATTATGTTTATTTTACAAAACAATAACAATCATTTATGTTATTGGAGTATTATTCTAAAAAATATATTACTTTAATAGAATTGATATTGAAATTTCAATCAATTTTTGTATTAATTACTGCATCATTACCATGAAAATCAATTGTTAGTTCAATTGTACATTAAAAAATAATGAATTATACTTGTTATTTATTTAATTTCTAAATAAAGATTTAAAAATCTGCTATATAGCATTTATAAAAAAAACCTGCCAATTAGTGAATGATTTCTTAGATCAATAAGAAATTTAAAAGTTTTACTGTCAGTTTCCAGTCTTAAGAATAGTGTTCAACCATAATTAGATGGAATATTTACTTCTAGATTTGTAACGGACGAAAAATACAAAAATAACGAATTCTTTGTATGATATCTTATCATGATGTTAGAAGTTACGACCATGGCAAGGTCACATCGGGTGGATTGTTACGGTAGTGAATGTGAAAGAATTGCGGTTGTTATTTTTAGGAAGCAACATAAACTGTCAAGACCAAAACGGCCTTGTTATTGTTATATAAAAAAGCAGATTCACGGATATCAAAACAGATGACAGCCACTGAGTGTATTTGGAATTTCGATTTTTCCCACAATTTGTAAAAGTGTTCATTTCCTTAATTATTACAAACAAATAAGATCAAATTATAAAAGAATAAACATTGAAAATACATGAAATATCTCATATTTTTATTATACTCAAATATTATAAACTGAATTTGAATTAAAATATACTTTGTTAATTCATAATGTGTGCTTACAAGCAATTTCTTCTGTGTAAGATAATGTTTACTGGTTCTTATAACATTTTCTATTGTATGAGATGATTTGAAAGAACGTAAATGTTTATAATAAATATAGAAGATATAATGCATTCATTGTAATTAAATTTTAAGGATGTAATGAACGGACATTGGTTATATTCCTGTGAATATAATGGGTTTCCTCTAAACCTTTTTCCTTTCTACTGAACAATAAATAAACCTGGTTCGTTTAGTTGGTGATTTTGCACCCAACTAAGCACCGCACCTGTTCCGTAGTAAGAAGGGCTTTGCCCTGGTCCCTTACTGCTATTGACCGGAAGTGAATTTATTTGTAATGTAAAGTAGTTTACTATTCACCTACTGTGACATATCCGATTTATTAAATACCTGCAGTTCTTGTTCTCAAGGATTTTTATTTTCATTCAATATTGCATTATATCCATACATACATACATTTTACACATATTTTTTATGAATTATTGCGTACATCCTGGACTATAATATTATTCTTAGTAATTTTATAAATATTTTATATATTCAAACTACTAGAATAGTTATTTGTGTATTAAGAGCGCAAAGTGAAACATTGTCGATTTTCTCGAAATCGACAATGTCCATTTGCGCTCGAAATACACACAAGATTTTTTCTACAGTCGCCACAAACTTTAAGAGATATTTGAAATTTGTTTTTGGTGTTACTGTGACNTTATTTCTATACTCCTTAGCAGGGCATATTTTGTTTGGTTATGTAATATACTAACAGAGCAATTATATGTCAGATTGACTTGTGAAGGTAATAAATGTGTAGGTAACGACAGTGGTATTAATTTTTGACTAAACATTTCCATTAAGAATGTAAACAAGTAACATTTTATAAAAATTTAGACAGCGAGCGTTTTTTCTATTTTGTCGCTCTAGAGCGGCAAAGTACCATTTTGCGCTCACAAAAAAGGGCGCAAAACGCCTACTTTGTATAACGACTGTAGAAAAAAAATATGTTTATAGAAATTTAAAAAATAAAGAAAGCTGTAGTTGTATAGCGACTGTAGAAAAAATATATTCAAAAAGAATTCATAATTGAATCGTAAAAATTTTTTTTAACGATTTCTTTAGTGCACAGACCCATCCTCAATTTACGCGAAGTATTACTTTACGTAGATTTATTTAATGCGAAAGTAAATCGCGTACAAAGAGTTTGTAGAAAATAGTATTGATAACAAGCCACGTAAATTTTGTGGTACGAAGATTGCCATAAAAGAGTAGTATGACAGGAGATTTTCGTTTTGCGTTATATGAACTGTATATAACTGATAAAAGTTATAGGAAAATGTATTTTCTGATTGCGTAAATTAATATCGGGTATAAAATACCGCATAAATAATTTATCGCGTAAATTAACGGACGGTTATATCTAGCTTAGTTGTTCAAAAAAATGAAAAAAATAAATTGATTTGACTATTTTCATATTCTGAAATTTTTCTATCAGCTTAATTAATAACGTACATAAATTTTTCTTTATTTAATCTATTAGAATCCCATTTTTGGAGCAAAATTTTTAGTTTTATTTAACCAAGTAATAAATAGTTAAGCTCTAATTTTCAAACAAATCGATCAATCGAAATAACATTAAATAGTTCTGAGAAATTTGCTAAATATAAAATTATGTAGTTTGAATCAAAACAAAATTAAATTCATACTTACTGTATGGAAATCTGCTTGAAATGTTGCTGCAAGATGATTATTTCACTTTTTTTAGTGGGAAAAATGTTGGGAGATATATTTGTAGAAATGAAAAACAGTATTAATTAACAAAAGAAGCTTTATTATGATGTATGCCTCTTATAATAGAATATATTTTCATATTTTGATTTTTTACAACAAATTTACAATTATAATTTTTCTTTTTAATAATAAAGAATCCAGCAAATCTGCTGTTCTCTTCCTTAAATGACATATATCTAATATTATACATATCATTTTGAGATCATATTTAATACATCACAGTTTTATTAAAGAGAAAAATATTTCGCATTTTTATAAAAGATATATATTATGGAGAGAAAATGAAGAAATGATATAAGTAATGCGAATATTTCTCTTACTGCGCTGTTTTATAATAACACTAATAGTACAAAAATAATTTCATTTTAATTATTATTTAATTAATGTCACATCACATGTATATTTACTATAAATTTATTTAGATTAGATTGCTGCCGAACATATATATCGAAAAATACTCGTTCTTTTACATATTTTGTACTGATTTCTTTGGAAAATATTAAACAACTATATTATAAAATTTTGTGATTTTCGTTTATGTGAACTTATTAGTAGTAGTATTTGTGTTAAAAAAGACCTAGTTATTATTTTAAACGTAAAAATAGTTCTTACGTATCCCTTCACAATTCCCGTTATATTTATTATAGTAAGTTAATAAACACTATTATTTATTAAGAATTATTCTTATATAAAGTAATTATAGGCAATACCTTCCAATCTATTTTCTAGATTCCATCTTACTTATAAAAACATTTTTTCCATTCGTTTCTATAATAATTCTCATTTCTTAAATTAATAATTTTTTTACAAAATCAAATCAATTTTTTAGATTATTTTGTCATTTTTTCGATAAATCAATATAAATGTCTATTAAAATTTGTATAAATATTTAAAAATGCCTAAGAGCTATAAATTAATGTTTTCATAAATATATACAAGTAAATACTAAACCTGATTATCATAATAAAAAATAAAAAATATAAATAAAATTATTGGAAAATTATTATGAAAACAAAGTGAAAAAAGTAACTGATCAAAATTATCCAAGATTACAAATCATAATCACTGGTAATAATGGATCTTTCAATAAATCAATTCAACGTATTTAAAAACAAATGTAAAATAGAAATAAATTCTTATGAATCTAAACTATGTATACATACATACATACATACATATATATTTAATAAATGTTATTAAATACGTTGATAAATTTAAAATCAATCAAAAATCATTTCTTTAGGCCTATCAGATTCAATCTGCCTACCAAACCGCAATTTTCGAGATCACATTAAAAATAAATACGTACAACATACATAAATTACGGATCGAAAACTATACATATATAAATAATTTTTTATTTGTACGTTATACCAGAGAATAGTAAATTTATATTAATTCATATTTTATTATTTTTTTTTTTTTTTTGGGTTTTCATTTATAAATTTGAGATCTATATATTTGTTTTGGGGTGGGTTATTTAGGTGCAGTGGATCCATAGGATTAACTTCGAAGTGATCTTCGTATGCGACTTATCTTGCCTGTTCGGTTCGGTGATGGTGTTACGCTCATGCTTTTGTTTTTCAAATGTTGAAAGCGGAGCGAATTGCTTTTTGTACTTTTCAGGAAGTCTGTAAAGAAAACATCATTATTAGAAAACATAACCAATACTTCAAGTTATTTGTTCTACAAATCCACTGATCATAAAATAATAAAATAATACTTTCACAATTTGACTTTGTATACTTAGGAATCTATTTTATCAACAATAATAATGGTTCAATTAAACATTAATACATGATAAGTCATTTAAAATAATAGCAAGATACAATTATGAGTCATAATTTTGTATATCAATGTTTGAAAAACAATATGAACAGCTTAGATTCGAAGTTATACAGTAATATAATTATTGTCCGCCAAAAACCGTAACAAAAACAAAACAATGTTTATAATATGAAATAAGATTCTTTCTTTGATATTAAATAAAATTATTTAGTAATTTCTATATTCATAAAAAAATTATTTTTATCCCAACATGAATATTTTGAAATATTTTAATTTATATATTTATAAATAAAATTAAAACTGATATGTATAAAAGTCTAAAATCAACAAAACGATAAACATAATCATATTCAGTAGCTGCAGAACAACTAAAAGATAAAATATTTAATATCATGAACGTATCTTTGCAAAACAGACTACGCACTTCCTTATTTCATAGTAAACAAACGTGATTTTTTTATTTTATAGTAGAAAAAAAAATTAGGCGGGAAACAAGATGATAACTTGTTTTAATCTATTTGGTATTTCTTCGTTTTTAAATGTTGTTTGTTTGCGATTTGACCTAGGTCTGATGTTTAAATGAATTTCATCATTTAAAAAGAAAAGTAACAAAAAATTGGCGGGAACAAGGAATATCTTATGGCGTAGCAAACTCAAGGACTGTACAGTTTTGTATACCGTTAAGATGTGGATGCCATTTCAATTGGATATTTAAATTCGGGTCACAGCAGCTAGTCTTTTAATTGTAATAAGAATATGAATAAGAATTTACCAATGCCGTCTTTTCATAAAACTTCTTTTATCTTTTATATAGGTCACAGGTATGGGTATTTTGTTCTTGTATTGTTCGATGCAAACTTTTTATTGCTGTTTTTTCGCATTTAATTTTTTTTATTATTATTATTTTCTAGCTTGTTGCACCGGTATTCTTTAACTCTAGGTGTAACCTTCTATACAATTGAACGTTCACATTCTTATTTATTTCAATTTTACTTAACTACAACTTTTAATACTGGATCCCTTCTTATTTCTGTTTTTATTTATAATTAAACAATGATTTTTCTGCACATACATATCTTACCATAAATACAAATGGATTATTTGCATTTTTATCTATTATAAATAACATTCACAAATAATAACATAAGAAATAATTGTTTTATCGTTTGATGTTTGATTTTTAAATTTCGAATTTCTTTTTTATTTAGTTTCAGGAGTGTTACAATGTAAATAAGAGTTTTTACTGTTACATACAACATATTAAAATTTAAGTAGGCTTAAATGAATTGAAAGCAATTGTTTTGAACAGTTTTAGACAATTGCAAAACAGAAAGTATGTTTCAATTTACAAAGAAAAAATTAAATTTCCAGATGTACTATAACAGTGCATAGTACTACATTACAATCCGGATATGCGTGACATACTACGTCACAGTGACGTCAAAATATATACATCATAGTTTTTGTTTGTTAATTGTCTATTATATAAAGTATTATATTTTTCTACATGGAATTTGAACCAAGATGCAACATCATTTTATGTTTTTTACGTATGATATTTAATATGTTCTTTAATATTTTTTATAGTCATAGCTGTTTGATCAAAAGAAATGCACTTTGAGAAACTTAGCTTTCGTGTATTCCCCAGAGAAGATAAAAAGAATTAAATGCATTCAAATGTACTATACTATATATAAATTCCATGAGTTTCATATTATTATAAATATATTCTCTATTTTCATGAGAGAAAGTTTTATCATTTAATTATTTACTTATATTAATCACTAATTTCCCATGGCTATTAGTACACTTGTCCCTTAATTTAAGTGTCATTTTTTTATGCGGTTTCTATATAACACGAAGCAAAAACTAAAACGCTCTTATTTTTGTTCAACATTCTAACAAGTTATAATATTTTTTCTATTGAACTTACAATTAGATTCTTTTCTTTCGCGTAAAACAAATTTACGTGGAATCAATACTTTTCCTGAATTAGATTTTTCTAGAATATAAACAAAATTGGAATATTATTTTGTTTTTATAAAATGCTAAAATAAATATCATCAATAACAGTACGAGAATTTATAACCAAAAACTTATACTTTAAAAGACAATATGAAATTTGTTTTATGATCTGATTCAGAAATAATTAAAATTTCAACTGATATTTTTTTTTTGTAAAAACGTTAGAACTTATAACGAATTTTAAAATCCTCAGTCTAACATTTTTTTTCCGCCTAATCAAATAAAAGATAAGCCCATCTAGGAGTGTGTAATAAATACGTTAGAGTAAAAATGGCAAACAAGTTCTTGTGAATAATAAATAGCATCTATTACCACAAATATTACGTTAAGCAAATAAACTATCCATCATATTTGCATATAGTTCCCCTAATAATATCTTCGTTATCTATCCTATTAAAATCCAAAACAAAGATGCACATAAAATCGCAAACCAGTTCTTATGAAATTGTTTAGAAGCATAACACCCTTTTGCACACTATCCTAGATATAACCTTGAAGACAAAGGTGCTAAGAAAATAGCAAACTAGTTCTCCGCCTTAAATACACAACAACAAAACATGGATTATTGGTATATAAATCATAGCGAATTACCTAGTTTTGTATTAGATATACGATATGTGCATACATGCGTACATATATATGTACATACACTGGTTTCTCATATGTTCATGTTCATATGTGTAAATGTAAATAGTCAGTGCATAGCAGGTTACAATGAGAAACGGTATATGGCAAACTGGGTAATGGGTAAGCACTTGGTCGTGTGGTCACGTGGTTAAAACGTGACAATAGGGCGAGTATGCCAGTGCCGTGAGAATACTATGAACTTTAAAGCTTGCTATATCATAAAAAAGCAGAAGTGAAGCTTTTGTTGTGGGTATCATTACGTAATTTGTTGGGATTCGTGAGTTTCAATTGTGGGATTGTGTTTGATTGATTGTGGGTTACCACCAACTATATCTTTTATTTTTTTGTTTCTTTTACAA
The DNA here is from genome assembly GCA_002278615.1 of Pogonus chalceus. NCBI lineage: Eukaryota > Metazoa > Arthropoda > Insecta > Coleoptera > Carabidae > Pogonus > Pogonus chalceus. The sequence goes on from NEEE01002245.1 coordinate 116,735, forward strand.
TTTACATTTATTTCTCTTCAGTTTCCCAGGATTTATTTTCAAATTATTTTAAATTAATTTTCTAAATAAAACATCATTTTTTTATATATGTATAATAAAATAACTAAATGATAAAATATTCTATTGTTTAAGTAATTATGTTAATCAATGAATAATGAAAAAAACCAGTAATTCCAACATTTAATATTTGTAACCCCTATGTAATTAAAATTATAACAACAGGTTGTAAACCGAAAGTAATATATCGAATTTTATTCCAATTATATAGTCGTTAGGGAGACCATAACTTCCCATAATTTAAAAGGCTTGTTATATTGTTCACATCCTTTTTAAATCATTCATATTCATAAATATACTATAAACATGCAATTAGTTGATTTTTATTTACATATTTAGTAGATAATTATGAGGATTTCCTTTGAAATTCTCGCTTTAGGTGTAATAAGTTTGGAAAAGATATTCTTATATTGTCTCTAATAGCATTGAATAAATAATAAAGAAGCAAAATGATTTCGTCGATAACAATCATAACATGATATTTCAATCCATTTATATTCGTTCCAAATTCTATGTGGCCTAAGAGTAGAAGGCTTAAGAGCCAAGACATTAACTAATAACCCATAACTACAAGAGGCATAAGAAAAAGGAACAACAAGAAAATAAAGAACACGGCAAAACAGCAGCTCAGCTACCGTGCATTGATGATAACTCATTGAAATCACCGTATGCAGTCCGATTCTTTTCGCTGCCAGCAACATTACGGCCTTAAAACTTTGAGTTATCGTTCTCAGTGGTAGGAGGAGGAGTAGTAGTACGAGTTGTGTTCGCCTCAACGTTGGAGCAAATGAGTAAAAGAGAAACGAGATACTTGTATCTACAAGTGGGACAAAGATCGGATAAACCGGTATTCTTCTTGTTGTTCGCTGTAGTGGATGCTGTATTCTTTAAACCAAGTGCTAAGCTAAAAGTGAGTTTAGGTTAAGATCTTCAGATCTTGTGCGTGTTTTAACTTGCGTGTTCATGGACGGCGGTACAAGGAAATTTTGATGATGCTTCAATGCGGAACACGGAAATACATTATCGAAAAATTTTGCTACTTTTCTCAAATTATCATATTTAAAATAAACTGTTAGAACTTAAATATAATGATTTAAAATAATTATAATAGCAATAAAAATGAAATGTAAGAACTACGAGGTATTTAAATCTCAATTTAAATGCCTTAGTGAAATAGAATACTAAAAAAATTCAAATGCTAACACGTAAGAGGGCGTGGATAAAAGAGAAAGTGGAACACATATTTATCAATAGGATTGATTTTTTATAAGAATGAATTAATAGTAAAATGGCGGTTGCTCCGTCACTGTTCTTAAGAAAAACCATACTTCTCTACGTGACAGCAACAAGTTAGAGAGTACAACCATGTCTTATATACTGCGTAACACCGCTGGCTAAAGAAAAACAGTGCCAAGCCCGAGTCCATCGTGAGTTGGACTACTACCGTGTTGTATATATATATACATACATACGTTGGTCAACGTACGAACGCAGCACGCGTGTACATACGCATTCGCTCGCACACGCATGGTCATCACGGGGGATGGGTTAGTTACCTTGAAGAGATCATTCAACTCTTGATGCTGATGGTAATACATTTAGGATGAATGTTGAAGAAGACTATTATAGCCATAGATGTAGTATTAGATTTAATATAGTGTTGGACGATTCTCGCTGGAACACTTTGTTTATCTTATGCCCACAGCTTTTTTGACAATCTTTTATTTATTTGAGGTATTTAAATTTTGTTTTTTAAATTCCTACTTTAACGACTATATCTTTTCTATCTTTAATTATTATGTTTCTTATTTCACTTTAGTTATTACTTATACAGTTATCAGCAATTATTCTGACAAATTTTTCATTTAAACAAATTTACAGAACTGAAACTAAATCATATTAACTTTTAGTCAAAAACTGAGAATTATTAAGAATTTAAATTGAAATATCAAAAGGAAAACATCTATAAAATATTTAAAATGCAACGAGTAAATTTTATTAAGATTATAAAAAATGTATTTTATTTTGAAACAAAAATTATGAATTTGAGAAAGGACAAAAAATATATAATAGGTACATACACATCAAGTCTATACTAGTATAGAACCTTATATACTTCATCTAATAACAAGATGAAACATGAGATAGAAGAAAAAACTAGAAGAAAAAGAATTTCTTATGGAAGATAATTCTATGCTATTATGTTCGAGGCTATGATTTTTCTTACATCGTCGTCTCATGATGGCTATGAGTTATGTTTATGGTTTGATCTATGTTTCAGTATTACTAAGGTGTGGTAGGAAAAGAATTAAAAGAAGTATCATGTTACGTAATACATTAATTACCACATATATACATGCTTCAATGATTTTCAACATTTTCACACGTAGTCATTAACGAGATAATGGTTCTTCGTTAAATCGATATAAATTTTTATTTTGAATGATTAATTGCTAAATTTTATTCTTCAAATCAATCACTGGACTATTGTATAAATCATGTTTGATTTATATTAATTACTTACGGAAATTATTAAAAAAAACATTATTAATTTATACTATTTTAATAATTAACACCATTTTTTATATTATAATCATTGTTTTCAAAGAGTTAATTTAATTTATTTTAAAAAAACTTGGCCTCTAATTTTTTATATTATTTTGTTTAATCCAATATACTTCTCGCTCATCTATTAACGGCGGAAGAACTTTTTTTATTAGTTTCTTTAAAAAGTAAAATTATTTTGCAATTTTGTTTATTTCGAGAATTTGTACTGTTAAATCAGCTGATTTGGAAGAATATTTAGTTATGTAACTGACAAAACTAAATTTTGAAACCGTTGTAATTCTGATAAAAACATATTGTAGTTAAAATGCATGTTTATATAATTCCTAAGAAAAATAATATTAACCTAGTATGTGGGCTTGAAATAAAAACAAATTATGCAAATAGTAAACATTTAAACTATATAATGGCCCCACGCTTCGAAGTGTCACAAAAATAACACATTGCCCTCGCGATGCTGACAATTCTGTTACGATCGTCGTATGTTCTCCCTTGCATTTGTTTTGAAAGTTGATATGCAAGTATAAGAACATCGCACACGTGGGCTTATGCTCTCTTTACCCCGTTTAACGACATCATCTTGTTTTTATTATATTGCTATTATAAGATTAAGGGCATTTGCATTGCTGCAAGGCTTATTTTAAAATTCGTTTTCTTTTCTTTGCAAAAAGTATTTATATTTAAATATATTTCATTATAAAAAGTTTCAAATTAATACTGATTATTTAAAACTTGGAAGAATTATCAAAACATGGCAGTATAAGAAAATTAAAATGATCAATAAATTGAGTAAAACACTTTTGAAAACATATTTATTTTAAGCATATGAATTTATAAAAATATGTTTTTTTATAACGTTTAAATATTTTAAATCCCAAAATTTAAATGTCTAGCCCGTTTTTTCTAAACCACATGAGATTTGACTATAAAACCCGGCATAGCATAAAGAACAATAAGAGTTCAGTGACATTAGTTCGGCATTAGCTTTTATATCGTGCGGAGAACTTGATGAGCAACACAGATTACGCGTGGGCAATATACGTCCTCTCCATATAAACATACACAAACAAACACACGCACATAACGCACGTGTTCATCATACATACAGTTGGCAACACTACTATCATCATTATATCTAAAGTTTCAAACATGGCTATGTACTATCAAGAAAAACTGACCTAAATTCTATGTAATGCAAACAAAACAAAATACTTCCTAAATATTGTATGTAAAAAACTAAGACCTGTTTCAAATTTCTCACGAACCCACTATGCATAAAGTACAATACGCAATTTTGTGTTATTGTTGTTTTCATTCTTTGGTTTTGCCAATTTTTATTAATATATTATCTATAAATAATTGTGAACTATAAAATTAATTATAACAACAGGAATTACACATAATATCATTAGAAATATATATGTATATACTTTTACATTTCGTACTTATTTGAAATTATTTTTTTACATAGAATTAGGATGTAATTTTGTAAATAAAAGTTTACATAAATTGTTAAGTTTTTAACTTTGACTTATAAGATGAATAAAATTCCCGCGCGATGTTAAAAAAAAATGTAAAAAACACAATGAAATGATTGTAAATGATGTATTATTATAAACACATTAATTCTGATAACATAACGATTTGAAAATTTTAATTTCTTTAGAGAATATACAAGTTATTATCACAAACAAACAATATGTTAAGGCGATAAATTAAGCTAGCAATAACAAAAATATAAATAAATAGTTAATTCAAATTTGAAATAATCAGCACTTAAGAACTCTTGCGTAAATTTGAATAATAAGCGTAGCATATAGACCCATTTTTTATTTAAAAACTATTGCTAAACAATATAAGTGTGCAATCATAAATATTGATGATTTTTTTTATTATTATGTGGGAACTAAATACCTAGTTATATTTCCCATACATTTCCCTATTCCTGAACAACATCGTTGTATACAATTTGGATATATGCGGTAGTTAAGGGGAAAGAGGTGTTTAAATGTGCAGGGGAGTGCTGCATCATAAAGGGTGGGCCACGTGTACTAGACTAGTCTGTCTAGAGGGGTGGGTGATATTGATTTCTAACGGTCACACACATATTGAACACCCGGTACTTTTCGTAAACAACGTTTACTACAATTGAAAACAACGAATTTATTTTAAATAAAACTTTAAATGTTTTAACTCTACAAACAATTTTCTATTTATTATATAAATAAAAGTACAAAGAAAATAATAACAAATATGTATAATTAATATTATTTCGCAAGTTGATAACGCTATAAATACTAAAATTGAAAAGTTTATACGACGCGAAAAAAAAAACAAGTTGTTTTTCAATAAGACTGTTTAAACATAGTAGTAAGGTAGTATTAAATTGGTGGGGTAAAGAAAGTCATTACTGATAAGATAATGGCAAAATATTGCAACACTCAGTATGGAAAGCAATTTATAATAAAATTTTTGATCGTCACCGCCTTAGTATTATTCGTCTCATTCGATAAATAAAATGGATTCGTTGCGCATATTTGATAAGAAGTTTTTGGCCAACAACCAAGTGGCCTACATTTTATATCAATATGGAATTGTAGAACAATTGTAGTAAAATATATTAAACAGGAAAAGAAACTTAAATATACATAAATTGAATGTTAAGTTACATATATAGTTCGTCTGAGCCGTACCTGTGATAAGAGATTGGCCTTTGGACCTGACTTTTGCAATTTTCGTTAATTCAGCTATTTCCTGTTTTCGTCGTTCTTCTTCCAATTTAGTTTCTCGGTAATCTTCAATCGGTTTAGGATATAGATGTGAAATATCATATTCTTCCTCAATCGGTCGTTTTTGAGGACGTTCGGTGACTTTTGGAGCCATTACTTCCCAAACAAATCGTCGTTTTCCCGGAAGAGGAACTTCATTAGTAAAATCAAAACCCCAAAATTCAGAGTCTTTTTGTTGTTGCAATTCTAATTCTTTATCAACGAAGTTTCTTATTTCTTCGTGATCGACAGTACCGAAAATATTTCGCCTAACGCTGTTTATAGCAGTTATGTCTTTCGCATATTTATTGTTCATCAACCGATCCGTAGACATTCTTGGTCCACGAATATTTCTCAATTCCGCAAGTAAATGCGGATTAAATACGCTTGCACTGCTCATTTTGTCACTGATATACCGTTAATAATGTTTAAGAACTGCAAAATTATACACGCTTGTCGAACGACTCGCACAAAACACACCAAAATAACTTAAAACTATAAGTTTTTATACAATATAACAATTATTCACAAGTGTTTACAACTACCGTATAACAAATTTTATTTTATACAACTGAATCACGTTGTACATTGTAATTAAACGCACAATTTTAAAACTATGCAAATATAGTTTGAATTTCGAGCGCACGCAAGACACACCTCTTTCTCTGAACGTTGCCTCGCGACTACTCGACTATAAGCTGTGTATGCGCAATACACACCAAACATTCGCTCAGCTTCGCGTCATGTTTGGGACGAATCCATGTGCTCAAAAATAGGGAAGGACGTTTGAACTGCGCGCCGTACACTCGCTTGTTTCCACGCGTTCTCGCTACTACAGTCTGACATACAAGTAGAACTACAAACAATTCTACTTCATAAAACTCTATTTACTTTTATATTTTACTAATTATGGCTAACAAAAACGTTAGTTTTTGACCGACACAATTTAAATCTCAATAAATATTAAATAAATATTTGAAATTTATACGTGTATTTTATATAATTGTAAAAACAATTTATTTATGCATATATTTTTATAGATAGAAATTTGTTTTTTATGTAAATTTAACTAGCTACTGTTTCGAATGGAATGTTTTTGAATTGACCGCTAAAATTACAGACGTTATTGTTAAAACATCGAACTTTATTTCATTTGAATTTTAAATTTACATGTAATAGAGATGCTAAGATAAGTTTCAAGAGCAAAACAAATTTATAGATAAATAATAATTGACTTAACACTTGTATTAACACAATCGTCTCATAATATGTATGTACTGTGGAAAATATATGCTGCATTATTAATCATACCTATTAAATATATTTCATGGTCATTTGACGCATTAGTCGACATACATATATGTACTTGTAAATTGCATTTAGAATAGACAATATGTCTGTGAAATATACTTAGAAAGGTCATACATACATACATATATATTTTTATTCAATAATGCATATGTATCGGCAGTGATAATAATTTTTTGTATAAAAATATATTTATGTATGTATTCAGCAAAAAACTTAATGAATAAGTAAATTTGTCCATAATAACAATAATTGCAGTTTTTGTCTGAAATGATTTTGGCGCGAAAATTTTAAACCGGATACAATTTGACCTTAAAAGTAAAAAAAGGTGTTTGCCTTTTTTGAAGGTGTAGTTTTTCAAACATGTGCTCATTTTTTTTTTTTAACTTAAATAAGGGCTTGCAACGGAACTCAAAAAAAGCTACTTTTTTGTTACCTTTTTTTATACTCATCTAGAAAATTAGCATATGTTTCAAATATTTCAAATTTTATGCAATAAAGTTTTAATTTACAGAAATGTTATTATTTTTCTTAATAAAAAAAATTATACATATCTTTTCACAAATATTCTCAGGCTTAATTTTAATTTTTTTTTTTTGTGGAGTTATAAATCTATTTTATTATTTTGGTATACCTGATTTTTATAGCTCATAAATGCAGTATTTTTTACCATTTTGATTAAAAAACATAATATATTTTTTTCTATTTAACTGCAGGCCATTTTAGTAATGTTTTCTATTTTATTTTTATGATCTATTCTTAATATAAATTTGGTCATACTAAACCCTTAAAAAACTAGTTACAAACGTGAATGGCGTGGATAAATTGTCAAATAGATATAAACCGTTGTTCAGAATATACTTAAATGTTTTAATTGACTGTAAAGTCTTAATTACAACGACCAAATAAACTATAGTAGTATAGTATGTATTTATTTTTATCTTTGTCTTTTCCTTATTAGCTTTAAAAACGTACTTGAAATGTTTTGTTATGCGCATGTGCAGAATTTTAATTAATTTCAGCTTACTAGATCTGCACACGTGTTTTCTTAAACTTATTTTTCATATTTTGTGTTTACAAATCATCTTATTCTTATCTTGTATTAATATCTTTATCTTTTATTGTATTAATACATGTTTTGGATACTACTAAAATTGAAATATTTTTTTATAAAGATTATAAATAATTAATTTATTAATCATATCGGGTGTATAATAAAAAAATTTATATTTAAAATATTATTTAAACGAAATTATTATTCCAAATTTTTTAACAAATTAATATTTTTTTTAAAATTCACTATATATTTAATGTTGAAATATATTATTTAATGAAGAATTATTTTGGTTAAATAATGATTTAATAGCAGTAATTAAAGTAATTAAATGAAAATAATTAATTCTGTAATTTAAATGTATTTTGTTTTTTGCATAACACTTCTGTAATATAAGTTGCCTATATCGAAGCAATTTAATATTTAAAGTGTAAGAAGTAATTCTCTTTCCGTATATCATTTTATATCCTGTTTTGTAGGTCATATCATCCGACTCCTTTAATTAAAAGTGATGTTAAGTAATTTATTGCTTACTTGCCTGATATATTACGTCAGAAAATGGACGTCCGTATTTACAGAGGGTCTTTAAATTGTCAAATGTCAAACAATAACATTAAAGAAGGGATGTGAGTTGTGAGTGAAGATTATTACAAGGAAGTTTCACTTTGATAACTGACATTTGATGTGATGAGCAAAGTGGTATGATTACCTAGTTGCAAATAGATACGAATTTTATTAATTTGTTTGCAAAAAGGAAATATAAAAAAAAACTACGGATGTAGTGGATGATGTAAACTTGAGAAAATAACTTTATTATTATATTTTCTGTTTTTGTGGTTTGTTCAAGGGGAAGTTACAATAAATGAAGCGAAAAATTTTTGCCAAAAATAGACGAAATATACATCTGTTATTTTGAAAGGAATTCAGTAGCTAAACCATATGTATTTTCGCATATTATTTTTAAATACCACAGAAAAGTGTATGTGTCTAAAAATACTTTGATAATTACTTTTGTTTTGTAATAAAATAATAAAAAAAATTGTCTTTTTCTTCTTTTATTTTTAGTTATAAGCTAAAATCATCTGTTTCTTTTAACAAAATATTTATTTATAGAAGATCACGTACAGAGGGTTCAAAAATAAGGTATTCATACATTATCGCCATATGTGTCGTGTGTCTGTTTTACATTTACGGATAGGGGATGGGTGTTTGGCGTTGGGGTTATTTTCAGTTTGCAGAGGATGTCATTTTTCATGATTTATCATATTTCGATACCATTGGCGTACAGTTTTTTTAGTGTAAAATATTTTACTTTAATTTTCATATATTAGTCTCTTATAATTTAACGTTCAAATGTCTTTTTTATGTCATTTTATCTTTGTAATAAATTGCTCCAATTAAAATTACGTTTTATAAGGTTAGGTTAGTAATTAAGTGTATCATAATTAAAGACAATTATCAATTAAGATTTTAATTGAATTAATACTATGACAGAACATTATTCTTTTCAATAAACAATGATAAATTACTATGAGAATCTTTTTTGTTTCTTTTGTTTACGAAAATCTTTTTTACTTTTTA
>NEEE01002245.1:133213-147692 GCA_002278615.1 Pogonus chalceus
TTAAAGTATTAGCATAAAGAGTTGGTCAACCTTAAATAGCAAACCGCCCTCGTACTTATATTGCAATTAAGTAAAGTTAAACAGTATAGCAGGTAGAATTAACAAAACAAAAATTTAAAAACCCTACATATGAAATGCTGTTTTAAATTGATATATAATTTTTTACTAATAATAAAAATTTTTATTGTAATTTACTTTTAATAAGTGTAACTTCGAAGGTATTTTATCATATTTTAGAGTACATAAAATTTGACAATCAAATAAGATTTATTATTGTTTAATATGCGCCAGCAATAGCTCATTTGCGTTGATATAATAATTAGAACGTAAATTTTTTCTATATTTTTGACCAACTGTAATCCAAATTTCAAAAAGATTCTTAATTATAATTGTGTTTTTTATGTTGTTTAAAATATTTCAACTTGAAAATATCTCTCTGTACATGTTTGTGTGAAGTAGTTTATTAACGATGTATAGTTGGAAAGCTTTGAAGTGTTAAGTTTTAAATTTTTATCCTAATAGCAAAGCAGTATTAAATTTTGGTTAAATATTTCTTTAAAAAAAAGAATTACACCTACTCGTATATAATATATAATTATCTTTTATATTCAATATTTTTAATTACATAGTTTAGATGTATCAAGTTTTTGCATATATTATGTAAGCAAAAAACATTTTATTGGCGGATGTAGTTGTTTTAATGTAAATTAACTGTGTAATATCAATATCATTGTTTGACATTAGAATTCTAGGTTTTTTTTTATAAAGAAATATGAGATCGCCGTGAAGAATATACAATAACAATAATAAAATAATTCTGATTTGTTTTTCAATCGTAGTAAATATTTAGTTGGCAATTAAGTTAATTTAATTTTTGTTTATAAAAAATAATTAATTCTAATATGTTATTATGCAACTTTTTTAATTATTTAGTTTATAAGCTATTTTTAACCTTTTTATTCAGTATCCAATTTTTGCTTGTATAAAGAAAATTGGCCGTAATATTGTAAAATTCTGTTCTGAAAATTTTGCTTAAAGCGCCTGCGCATCTGCATCATTTCTATTTTAACATTTTATTTCATTTTTCATAAATTAATACTTCATGATGCATGTATGTATTTAAAAATTAACATTGTCAATTATGATTTTTTTTCAGTATATTGTTAGTCCCTTAGTTGCAAATATTGGAATTTTTAAGCCCATGTTTACTGTTCGATTTACTTTTTTAAATAGAATTATTAGTTTATTTCTTCTCGTTGTTTACAGCACAACATCGTCGTATATGCTAAAACTGCTAAGTAATAGCTATAGAAAAAGTACATGTAATTACTTTTGATAAACTGAATATTCTACATGGTTATAAGACCTACAATACTAGCATGATTTGAAAAGCTATTGAAAATAAATAAACATCAAAATAATATCAATAGAAATAAAAGAACGGATTAACTTTAATTATGTTTACTACTTTTGAAGTATAAACTGTAGTTAACCTTTTGTTATGATATTTTATATTTATTTTTGTATGAATCAGGCAATTCCCTGGTTGTCTAAGAGTTGTAAATTTAATAAATGTTTTACAAAATTAAGTTTAACACAGTTTTTTTTAATGATTCATAAATTGAAGTTTTTCAAATGTATATGTCGCAGCCTAATTGAAAAATCAGGCCTAACCTAACCTTCTCAAATCAGTCTAATATTTTCTAGGAGCATGGAACAACTTTAAGCTTATTATAAATATCCTTATTTTATCTAACATTATTTCAAAAAACCATTTATGATACCACTGTATTGGAAACAATAAGACTGAATAATTTATTTCCAAAAACAAGATCGCTTCTTTATCTACTGTAAAAAAAAAAGATAGAAAATGAAGTTTACAAAATAAAAACATAAAGTAGCATTATCAAAACATACTTTAATAGATGTGAATTTCAGAAGACGTTAGCTGCTTTTGTATTAATAGTTTGAGTTATTACATAATTATATTTAATTTATAGTAATTTCTTTAACAAAAGACATTGTTGTGCAGTTTTAAATTAAAGCTGAACTAGGCAAGAGCAACACGGGCACTTGTCTAAGGCCCAGATCGAAGTGGGACACAAAAAGCCTCTAAAAAAAATTTCCATCTCAGTTATTTTCTTAATAATTTAAATGATGAGTTTGTGAAAAAAAAGCAAAAAAATACAATTTAGAAAATTTTTTGTTTTAATTAATTGTTTTTTCATAAATATAAATTAAAATAAAAATTACGGGCAGAAACAATTGAAAGAATAATTATTTTGTGTTTATTTATTAAGAATGTACCAATTTTTTTTATTTAAATGAAAGAATAGTAGCTTCAGAACTATCGTATATACATGGTAAGTTTTGTTTTTTTGTTTTTTTTTTTTTTATTAAGGAGTAGGGGGGGATTTGTAAATCTTGCCCAGGGACCACAAAAACCTAGTTACGGCCCTGAATATAAGCACTGAAAAAATCTTCTATTTTAGCCACACACACCATCACTACATTTTGATTTTTTTCTGACTATTTGGATAAAACCAGGCTATTTATTTAAGAAACAATTGGTCATATTGTAATTAGTCTATAGATGCATAGGCCTATTACAATAAGCTTAGAATCTGGCAGGCTTACTAGAAAAACCTAAATAATTTTCCAAATTGCCGAGTTTTTAAAGTACATATTTACATGACTATTTGCGTAATTAATATTTTATTTTTAAATATTAACAATTTACGGTCTGGCGAAACCCTTTTGCTATTGGCGTCCGTTTGCCTAGCATTATTTACTTAGTGTATTCCACCGACCATGAACAATATATGTACATATGTATGTAGCAGTAGCCTTGATTTCAATATTTATTGTATATTTTAAATTATTGTTCGAAACACATTAAAATGTTTATTTCATATTTTTAACTTTATAATGGTACGCAATAACAATATTTGGTTTATAATGTTCTTAACTGTATTTGTAGAAACAAATGTTGTTTTGATATGAGATGTTCATAATATCCAGTAATTGTAATTTAAATAATTATAAGGATATAAAATGATAGAAGATTCCATTATAGATAACAAGAATTGTTACTGTAAGTAATAAAATAAATAATTACACATCACAATTATACATTTAAACAATCACATACCTCGTAATAAATAAATTAGAAATATTTAATACTTGTTTAACTATTTGATAATTAAAATACTGAAACAGTTTCATTTCGAAAATAATCTAGAATAAGTTGGCTTTTATTAGAAAGTGAGAAAATGAAATATCGAAGATTGCACAAAAATATATTATTCTATTTTTTGATAATATTAGTAATGTCATATTTATAAAATAGACATTTTAGTTATTTATATATTTTATACAACACGTGATTATTTTATATAAGCTATTATCAGAAAACACATACATAAGAAAAAGGAATCTTAGTACAAGGTAATTTTTCTTAAAATTTTTATAGTTTTCGATTATTTATGTTGTGATTTTATTTGAAACTTTGAAGGTTATTATTAATTAATGTACAATTTATATTGAAATAACAATTAAATGACTCAGTTTTACCAATCTATAAATAATATAATTTGTATTGAATATAAAAACTGATAAGGTTATTATTTTATGCATGCAGAAACAGAGCCGGCTTTAACCACATTTATTTTGTAATTTTTTTAACATAAAAAAATATTTTTTATTGTCATAATTACTCTAATAATATGTTTTAATCTACTTTATAATTAACTTCAATATAAAAGAAAACTTACTATTATATTATGTACTAAAATATCTTTATAAATCAAAGTGGTTTGTGTTTAAAAGAAACAAAAAATATATGAAATATATTTTTTGTACTCATGCATTGAAAAGTGTTTGCGTTACCTTAGCAACATCCGAAACTTCTATTTTCCGCATTGTAACCAGATTATTGTACGGGAAATTTCGCAAAAAGCACTCCTATTTCTAAGGTATCTATTTAAAAACTGTATTTATAATAAAAAAACATAGTTTTCCAACCTTTACTTTTCCTAATAATGATTATAAAAAGTGGTAAATTATTGAATGAAATTTAATTTATAAGTATAAATTTAGTCCATTTTATTAACACAGTTGGCAACACATTCTGTTTGATTTGACAGCAGTAACCTATGAAACATCAAACATAACCATCAAAAATAATATAAATAATTAATTATTAGTTTTAAACTTTTCGTGTAAAAAATATTGTACATATTTCTTGTGTGAACTTGGTTCCCGAATTCGTTCTATCCGTGAACCAGTCGTTCCCGGATTTGGTATGTAAATAACTATTTTCGAAATGAGCCGATTTTTTAAAGTAGTTTTTATTCTTAAATTAAAAGAAAAGTTTATAAAAATAACAATTATCCTCAAGACAAAATGTACATTTCAGTTGCAAAGATATTTTAAACAGTAATGCAAATTTAAATGTGATTATTTTTTTATATTAAACCAGTTGTTTTACATTATTAATATTTTTTTATCTTTTAAATAGATTTTCGATATTAAAATCTTTCTTCATTAGTTATTTTTTGTTATATAATACATATACTATCCATAATTATTCTAAAAATAATATTAATACATTAATTATTTTTTTAAAATTTATTAAATTAAAACCGGTTTTTTTTTTTTTTTTTTAATTTTACGGTAGAAGTAAAATATTTAATTGCACTAGTAAATTACTTATAACATTTTGAATTCTATATACAATTCCAGAAAAAACGGAAAATGAAAATTTTAAGCAGTTTATTTCTTACTACTCTATTTTATTTTACTTTTTTTTGCTTTATTATAAAATTTACTATAAAATATGCATAAAAAACTATCTCAGAATAAGGCAGTTTAAAAAAAATAATACTATACAATGCGACTATTGCTTATTTTGAGCATTTTTTTTTTTTCAAATTCCTCGAAGACCTAGTAATTAAATAAATAAAAACGCTCTTCTGCATTGTATTTGCTATCAAATTTGTTATCGAACTATGCATTTAAACTGCTGTTGCAAAACAAGTCGATGAAAAAAAAAAATAAGACTGAACACTTACTATTTTTGCTAACTTTAAGTATTTGCAGTTTTTGTGAATTTCTCGAAAACTAAGTTAGATATTAAAAAAATCGATCTGTTTAATAATATTCGTCGTAAAATTCCATTTCAATAAATACATACAAAATAATTAGATTTTTTTAAAAAGTCAGACTTTTCCGGATATTAAGCATTTTTCTATCTACAATGAATTATTTATAAATCGAAGTGAAACTACTGTGGTATATAAATATTTTTAGATCACAGGGAAAATATTTAGTTTTATTTTTTCTCATTAATCAAAAGAGAAGAATTTTTGGTAATTATTTTAAATACATTTAATATTAGTTTAATTGGAATATATAAAATAAAGTACCGGCCCTGATTGCATCTTAATTATTTTCTAAAACCAAGCAGACAACAATAGCGAATAAAATCTGCCCACAAACCGTGTGAAAAATACCGATATGGAACTAAAAATTTTAAATTATGCAAATGAAATGCAGAATCAGACTATGTAGTTCTCATTATTTTAAAAGTATTTCATGCCATTCCGGATGTTGTTGTTAATTATTTTATCGACCCTCATTTGTTTCCAGTGAAAAATTATTGCATATTTATAAGGGAACAGGTACATTACCTTTAACACAGGTTCACTCTTATTTAATATGTATCTCTATATCTTTTGGTTTTAATTTGCTTATTTCCTGTACATACCAAAATAAAAGATTTCTGCTTTTAAATTTTAAATACGTTTTTATTTTTTATGTTTGCATGAACTAGAATCGAAATTATTTTGTTTATACATTAATTCAGAGATAAAATCGCGCTTCCACCATTTTGTTTATTAAAATATATATTATATCAAATACTTTTACTTATTTATAATAGTAATTTTATTGTTATTTCTGTTAATTTAACTTTCCTATATTCTTATATCTATATTTTGCTGTATGATTATATTTCCTACTTTGTAGTCCAATAAAGTCAATTATTCTATTACGTGATATTTGTTTTCTTAAAATAATAGCATTATCTACATATGCAATTTATGAGAATTGGTTACTATTGTTTAGCTCAGGACGTACATTTATTTTTATTTCGTGTGAATAATTTGTTGTTCTTCATTATATTATTATTTTCGCACGTTTAATCAATCGATTCTATTTAAAGCAAGTACTTCCTTACTCTGCTAAGTTAATTTACTTATATGTTATAAAAAATATAATTACTAAACATTTTCTAAAGTAGCACTTCCATAAATTTTAGTTAACTGTGTCACATTTAAATTATATTTTAATTTATTTTATTTTTCTATAAAAACAATATTTACTTATTGAAACCTTGCATCAAATAAATTATTGTACTAATAATACACATCGAGAAAATTTATCTTGAATTTTAAATAATTATTTACATACCAAGGGCGGGAACGACTGGTTCACGGAAAAGTGCAAAGAACGAATCCGGGAACCAAGTTCACGCAAGAGGTATGTACAATATTTTTTGTACGAAAAGTTTAAAACTATTAATTAATTATTTATATTATTTTTAATGGTTATGTTTGACGTTTCATTGGTTACTGCTGTCAAATCAGACAGAATGTGTTGCCAACTGTGTTAATGAAATGCACTAAATTTATACTTAAAAATTAAATTTCATTCAATAATTTACCACTTTTTATAATTATTATTAGGAAAAGTAAAGTTTGAAAAACTATACTTTTTTATTATAAATACAGTTTTTTAATAGATACCTTAGAAATAGGAGTGCTTTTTGCGAAATTTCCCGTAAGATATTCTGGTTACAATGCGGAAAATAGAAGTTTCGGATGTTGCTAAGGTAACGCAAATCAACACTTTTCAATGCATGAGTACAAAAAATATATTTTCACGTGAGAATTTTTAAAAGATATTTACGCAATAAATATTTGTTTAAAAGTTTTCATACTCGTTACAAACAAATAAATCCATTTTGAATATATTTTTTAATTTATCAAAGCTTTTGAATTTATTCCGTTTGAAATTTATAATCTTCTGAAATTACATATAACCTTAAAAAATGTTTTTGTACAAAAGCAAACATGACATTGTTTTGATACTTAATTGACTAATGAACTATGTGATTTGTTTTATAGAATTATGGTATTATAAATATACATTTCAATATATTAAGTGCGTATGTCTTATTTAAAATTCTTATCATGTATAAAAATAAAACCACATAAAATCACAGCACACTTCACATAGTTTCGGCTCGTCAACCATCGACCGGAAGTGACGCATATTTTTACCGGTGATGAGCGTCGCGTGGTAAGAAATGCAAGGGGAACATATGAGCATGTATTCTGATTGGCCACCGGATCCAAAACTAACAATTGCTAGTGCGGAAACTAAAGTAAAACCAATGGTGGTAGGGTAATACATTCTCAGCCAAGTGGCGCGTATGACTTTTTTTTTAATACACTTTAAATAAGAGTGTATCAACGTTACAGTCATGTGATATTTATAAAATGATGACGATGTGTGGTTTATTTTAATTTTTATTTTATTTTGATATAGTGCGTCAATTTTTTGTTTTGTTCCAAATGTGATGTGATTGGCTATTTCAATTTGACGCTCAAAATGAACGCATCTTGATATGAAGGTATATTTCTTTAAATTGTTATTGTACATATAAAACACATCAATATATTTTTTCGAAAATAATAATAATTATCAATTAGCTATTCCGTCGGTGAAAATAATAATAATTTTGCTTTCTTTTCTGTTACCTTTTCGGACAATTATTAATAATTTAATATATTTTTATGAAATATGATTTTATTTATTATTTATTTTATACTTACAATATTGACCAGTGCTGCAATATGGCTAAAATACATTTTTATTCACATTTCTGCACTTCTTTGGTTTAAATACATGTCACTAGATTTTGTATTTTTCCAAATATTCTACTTTTTATTAGTTTTTGTTTCAAATATATGAAATAATATTTCGACTTATATAACTTCATAAATTTGTCGAAATAAATAGAAAATTTCGCACTTAAATATTACCTTATATTGTACATTAAAATTGTAAAATAAATGTAGAAAAGAAATACATGGAGATTATATGGTAAATACAACCATCAGAGTATTGTAAAAATTCGCTAATCGTCTTTAATGTGCGATTACTATTTTTATTATTAAACCTATTATCCTAATTATAAAACTCACCACCTGTATAATAAATTTTATTACCTAAAATTAATATCAGCTCCGATGGTAATGATTGCTTTTATTGATTGTATTTACCATATAATTTTCTCCGAGTAGTTAACGGCTTAGAGATGATTAAGAACATTTGTATATATCTCTAAATTATTTTTTATAATTTTGAAATGAGGGATATAACTAAATTTATTTTTTTTTATACAGAACCAACTTTATTTATAAATAAATTATAAAAATATAGAATGGAAATTCTTATTATTTTTCATATGCTGTATATATACTTTTCGGGACCTTTTAAACTCTAAGATCCAGGTGTATTGGGTCCACCACACCTTTCACTTAACCAGCCCTATTCACAATAATCAGATTATAAGGTGCTACGAATAATTTTAAGATATATGTATATTACAATGAAAGTCCAGAAACTCATTTACCAAGAATCTAAATAATAATGTAAATATACATGTTCCAATTATTGGCTAGTAACATTCTTAGAAGTCCAGCAATATTATTTTTGGAAATGTTCGATTTCTTGTAACAATATGATTCTTGGAAACTATATAGACTCTTTATCGAAATCGATCAATAAAAAAATACAGTTTATTGAAACCTATGCTTTATTTATTTCATGCAAATTTTAAATAATGGTATAAATTTTATTTAAATATATATTTCATATTTTTAAATATATATTTCGACTGGATAAAATTTAATTTCAATAAATAAAATTGTAGGACAGATAAAAATATCCGAATTTCGTCTTGTCTTTGAGAATACAGCCTAAAAAGACTTTACATAGAAGAATACATAACGTTTACTTTTTGACTCAGAAATAATAGATAATTTTATTATTCTGACTATGTATTGTGTTAACACAAAAGTGTATTATTATTCTTTTTTTCTAAAAATAGACGATACTTTGACTTTTACTAGTGTAAAAGATAAATTATAAAAGATTTCTTCGCAATAGTTTAGTTGTCTATAAAGCAACTAATTTTTTCTATAACAAACATTAAAATAGAATTATATATGAAAATAATTAGTTATAGTGAAATAAAAATAATTATCGTTAGATTGCGCTGACTATATACATTTGAAAGCTTTGATATGCCGTCAAATTAAAACGGGCTAAAAATCGGTAAGTCGAACTATTTGTTTCTTTTTCTTCAAAATGATAGAAATGATACAGTGTGTTGGTATATTTTTATTATTTCTAGATAAGTTCCTCTTTTAAGTATGATAAATTTTAGTTTCTTATTTATAAATTGATATTCAGATATAATTTATAATCGTCTATTGCATTTTAAGCAATTTTGTAAATAAGATAGAACTTTATAAATACTTATTTGTTAACATTTTGCTTGGAATGATAATTATAACCATTTAAATGGTAATATTTATTAAAATTAGAACTTAGTTTTTAAGGCAAATTAAAAAATGAGTATCTGACTGGGGTGTATTTTTCCCAAGTCTTTACAAGGACATACGACAAAAAAAATTATATCATTTCATCATATATTTTAGTCAGTGTTACAGTATAACGCTAAAAAAATAATTACGGCTAATACCCACAGGTAAAGATATATAAAACTTGATTTTTATGTTACAAAGTACCGAGATAAAACAGTTTATGGACATAAAAGGAAAGTATTAAATAATATATTAGTTCCATTTTTTGAATATGCTTATTTAATATAGTTTTATGTGGTTAGAATACAATGTTTTATTCAGTTTAAATCATTTTTATTAAACCTATTGCTTTCATTTTTAATATATTGAATTAAATAGATTTTTCAACGGTTTTTGGAGAAATTCATAAATTTTTCTGGAATAATAAAATTAAGAATATGAATAAGAATTGTGCAGCCAACGCACTTATAGTTCATCTATTAATAATATTAACTGGTTAAAACATACTCTTACTATGAAAGCAAAAACAAAATAAAAATAAGTTTAGGTAAAATGACGATCGCAAAATTAAA
Organism: Pogonus chalceus; assembly: GCA_002278615.1. NCBI lineage: Eukaryota > Metazoa > Arthropoda > Insecta > Coleoptera > Carabidae > Pogonus > Pogonus chalceus. The sequence goes on from NEEE01002245.1 coordinate 143,463, forward strand.
ACGAGCGTGGTAAAATGTATCAATTATGAAACTTATCCAAGTGTTTTATATTATTTCGTTATGGAGATAATATTAGTTTACAGTTATGTACAAATATGATACATTATTATTCAAGTAGTTATATCTTATTTTTATTATGAATATTAAGTAGTATAGAGATCCAGAGCCGTAGCATGATATTATGGCGCCCGGTGCGAAATGATAAAAAATTTGTCTTTCTGCTCCTTTATCTTTCGGCGCCTTTATCGTTCGGCACCTTTCTCGTTTGGCGTCTGGTGCCGGGGCACCGCTCGCACTACCCACGCTACGGCTCTGTAGAGATCCTTGCCTTTTTGATATGATACAATAGTATATTTAGTAATAAGTATAGATAAGGCATAATTCCGCTCTAGTGAAAAGTTTCTTACGGTTTCCGGAGAGCGAAATAGCCTCACAGTTGCACAGACTGTAACTATTATACACAAATTATATATGAATGATATGAATTCCGTAATATTACAGAAAATATATTGATACCTACATTCTAATAGGTAGTAACGCAAAAAAATTTGAGAAATTGACTTAAAAAAAAAAAAAAATGGTTATAATATATTGCTGATTATATTAAAGTCTTCGTGGTAGAATTGTTTATTTATTATTCTTTAAATAATATTCTAATGCTAAAATGCCTGTATTTTATTTGAAAGATTAAAATAAATTTATAGATTATATTGACATATACAAATCTGGAATCTATTCAAGAAAATGTACTGTGATATTTTGTAGCTTTAAATATGTTATAATCATCTATGTGTATTAAAATTAAAAATAAAACTATGATAAACTGTGTTAAAAAATATTTAGTGATAAAACAATAAAATCAATCTTCATCTAAAATACATTTAATTTTTCCTCTTTCTTACGATACCTTAAACCCTAATGACAATATGTCGTATGCGATCATTATGTTGCAATACATATATTTTATTTAAATGAAAATGAAAAAGAATTGTTAATTTTTTTATTTGTGCTAGTGAGACGTATTTATCGTTTCCTGGCAAAATTTACAAATATGAGAAAACACAGATTAGAACGTGGGTATCGATATACTGTATTTATGTATATCAATTTATCAATATTTGTATGAAATCTATGAAATTGAACATAATATATAGGTACTATGCTAAAATATACAGAAATAAGTTAAAAAGATGTAAATGTAAACAATTTTTTTTTATTTACGGAAAAGGCTAGTACTATCTTTATTTGTTCTCGAGCCATTTGTAAAAAGCTGAAAAAAATTGCTGATATAATGCCTCATTTTCATGGTGGTGTCGGAAGCGTGGTACGATAAATTGAACCAATAGGATCGCTGGATTTTGAATTTTACCGTACCGGGAAGGCTGGCAGCGTGGTGACAGAGGTTCAAAATATTCATCTTTTTGTATTTCTGGTACCGTGGCGCACCTCTATTTTTCTTTTTGCATTAGTACACGGACGGATTTTATCATTTTTATGATTATCACTATCATTGGAGGATGATTAGCGAATATTAACAATACTCTGATGGTTATATTTACCATTACATTTTCTCCGTGTATGTATACAATACAGTTTGTATATGCATACTATCTTAGAATTAAATGTTTTATTAAAAAAGCCCTTTGTTTTTAATGATTTAATTAGTAATATTTTATCATCATTTAATAATATTTTCAATAAAATTAAAATATACTGTACGTCATTTTTAATTATTAATTATAGACTTTTACATTGTCTTATTCATGTTTACAATGCTTATATTTCATTTCCAAGGAACAAAACCATGATCGGAATAATATTTTTTTAATGTTTCACAAATTTTTGTTGCATTATTCGAGCTAGTGCAACTGTCAAATTCTCGCACTTGTCGCAATTACCACTCTTCTGGCACTACAATGAAATTCAACAGTTCAAATTTCGTACCACGCTTACCACGCTCACCACGCCTGTAACACCACCATGAAAATGAGTCATTATTATACACAAAATTTTTGATATTTCTAAATTAAAATAACTTATGCAGAAATTTTATTGCAACAATAAAAACTAATTTGTGTTTATTTGTATTTCCAACAATTTATTTAATTCTTGTTTTTAGAATGTACATTATAATTTAATTAAATATTAAAATGAAATAAATCTGTGATTGTTCTACATGAATCTAATTGTAAAAAAAAATAGTATATCAAAAATAGTAGTTATACTTTTACTTATCTATGGAATTAAATTTAAAATAATTTTGAAATTTCTGTTATTTCTACATATTATAATCTTTGATTTGCACGATAAGACAAATATGATAAAATATTTTAGACTTTTCTGTTTTATTTTAGTTTAAATGGCTTGGCTAATTATTTTAAAAGAAATATACCTTTAAAACTAAATTACAAAATAATTTCTTTAATTTATTTAATCTTTATAAATTTTAATAAAGAAATAGGTGTATAATTATATTGATAAACTTAGTAATTTATATACTTATCAAAATTCAATTTTATAGTTTAATATTATCATGTAATTGTTAATCTTATCACTAAATTCGTTTGAAACAACGCTAAAAATAAAATAAATTTTGTTTATGATAATAATTAAAAATATTTTGTCAAAATATTTACTAAATGCAAAATAATTTATAAACATTTGTAATTGAAACCTATAAAATATGTTTGCGAATAAAAATAGGTCACAACAATAAGTTAACAATTTTGCACTAAACGAATTCACTAATTGTTTAAAACACATTAGATGAATATAAGTCCGTAGGACGGAAAATTATTAAATCGAGGTCAATTCTCAATACAAATAGCGAAATGCACAGAGCGAAATAGCATTACTTTGTTGCAGTTATCTTTATCTATCTTATGCAGTTTTAACCAGTCACACACACATTGCAAGTGGCTGATATAACTTTTCTATTTGTTATTTTCTATCTTTCAGTATCATACGAACTGTGGAAAGCTCGTGCTGTGTTCTGAATTATAGTAAATTGTAAGTTGATTCAATGTTTTTTCTTTGTTTTAAGTGCTTTTATTTATTTGTACAGTGTTGTGTTTTTTTATTGTTTCTGTTGTTACTATGTGAGTTTTATCGGAAGGTGTACAAATACTAATTTGTGTAATTATTGACTTTCTTTTTGTCTTATCTGCTTTTTTAGTGAAAAACTCTCATAATATTTTTTACATTTACTATACCGTATTCATATTGCAACCGGCCAAATTGACCAGTCATAGTAAAAAGAAAACGGTAAACTATATAAATAAAAGGCACTAATATTATATCTATATAAATTTTCACAATAGGTCATGAAAAATTCAATATTAAATATATATTTTAAATTGTACATTGCTATAATTATATTTGTTTATTTTTTTCATTTAGCAATTGTTTTGCAATTTGTTACGAAATTATAATTTTTTTATCTTTGTTAAAAAAACTATATTTTTTTAAAGTATATTTGTTGTTTTAAGTATTTTTGCAATATCTTTGTAATAATATAATAATAACATTTTGCAGTTGAAAAAACATCCTGTATTACTTTCAGAAAATAAATTGCATATATTTAAAATAAAGAGCAAAGGCGTTAATATTATATGTATGTAAATTTTAATAACCGGCAATAAAAATGTATATTGCACATATTTTTTAAATTTTTTTAATAAGTTATGGCTTTACAATTGATTTTTTCGTAGTTACCATATTATTTATTTTAATTTAGAAAAAAAAAAACAATCATCAATATACTATTTTATTGAAGTATATATTTTATATTCTTTTTGCAACATTTTCTAGAACATTATGATAACATTAATTTCAATTGAGAAAACACCGGAAATAGTGTAATAAATAAACATCCTGTGTTAATTCCATAACACTTTATTTTTAAAATGTAATTTATTTTAGTTGAAATGTCAGGCAAATACATTTATTTCAGTGATTATTTGAATTTATAGGATACAAAAAAGTACGCTTCTTATGAATCAAATCTCAGAATTTTAAGCCTTTAAAATATTATTGCAGCCGGGTATTATTTAAATATTAACAGAAGGTTGTAAGAAAATTAAAATATTAACACATAACCGACGGGCAGAGTAGTATCTACTAGGGATGTTACGAAGGTGGTTTTATCAGAACCAAAGTCGGAGTCAGAGTTTTTGAATTTGGTTTATCGGAGTCGGAACCGGAACCGAAGTCGGAGGCGGTGTCACAGGT
>NEEE01002240.1:40291-52742 GCA_002278615.1 Pogonus chalceus
AGATTCTAGGGGTCCAAAATACGCTCTAATTTTTATTCCATTCAGATCCGACTTTAAACCCTAAAGTGATGAAAACGGAAATTTGTACCATTTTGGGGCTTAAAGTCGGACCTAATTTAACATGGGAATAGAACCGACTTTGAGCCCAGAAGTCCGTCAGAAAACCTACCATAGGAGGCTCTATTTACGCGTTAAATTTCGACTCGGGTAAGCGTGACTGCTGCTATTTAATTTTAATTTAAAAATATTTATGTTATTACTAATATTTCAATTCTTGTTCAAACCTGTATTAATGTTTTATAAGAACCATATTTAATGTCAAAATAGAAAAATAAAATAATGAAAAATACCTAAAGTTGTTTATTTATATTTCAGTTATATAAAAGTTCTCTTATGAATCTAATATAAAAATAAAAGAGATTTAAGATTGTTTTGGAATAGATATTGATGTAAATTTATTTTACACTTTATGCATTCGTTTAACCATATTCATAACTTAGGTTTAACTAATACAATTAAGACCTATTTGTACAGTATTAACTGAATGCATAATTGTTGTTTGTAGTTTGAATATGTATCGTAACTAGAACACATTCTATAAACAATGTTTTTATGATTTTTACGATATTTTATATTTATTCTTATTTATTAAGTTCTAGAATTAATATAAATAAATCAGTTATTGGTTAAAAAAAAATTAAAATAAATATTTACTCCGCAGTTGTTGTTTTTTTGCTTTGAATCATATTTTTTCAATGATTTAATTTAAAAAAAAAAAAACAAATATTTATCATAAATTTATTAAGGTATTGTTTCTTATTGTCGTATAATTTAAAATAATGGAAATTTAATAAATAAATAGAATGAATTCCTCGGTTGATGTTGAACAAATATTAATTTAGCATGAAAAAACAAAAGGCGTATGTACCTTCCGAAGGAACAATTCATTGCATTCCTCCGGAGTGCCCTTCCAGTGAAAATGTCTATAACGAAGACTTCCAAGCAATCTTGTCCCATTTAACTTAGTCACCTCGTTCACAAGACGCCGTATATCGAGTCGTTTAACTTTTGCACAATGTTTCTTATAACGTTTTTTAGCTAAACCTTTTTCATCGGTTTCGGAAACCTCGCCTTGCGATGTCAAACCTTCCTCAGCTACCCATGCACTCAGTACGGTTTCGATGAAGCTAAATAGTTGTTGCACGTTTGGCTCCATCTTCGAAGAGAACTGGGATGAAATATTTGCATTGGTGCAAACTTGCAAAAGAAGATTATCACCGAAGTGCACGGTTTTATGCCTTCTGCGCCGGGATAGTAATGAACTTTTATCTGTTGTAGCAGCACCACTACCACTACTCCCAGTAGGTGCACCACTACATACGCTGTGTCTACTACATTTTTTTGCACAGCTGTTTGATTCTACCATTTTTTTCTTGGAATGTGATTGGGATTTGTTCTCGAACATTTATTATTTCATGTTGATAAATATATTATACAAATTTTATTATCACTTTTATCTTGTCGTGTTTGATTTTATTATTTTGATCAATTTTATTTTATATAGAATAAAGCTGATTGATTTGTCGGATTGTAATGCACAAAAATATTTACGTTAACACTTATTTATTTAAGTTTATGCAGTTTTGGTGTTGAACAGTATTTAAAAGGCACTGCGTATTCTTCACACTAACACACTTAACAATAAATAACACACTATTTAAGCCGATTTTACATAAGGCAAAAATACAATTATATAACATAAATATTCTGCAGATTACTATCACAGTTTGCGAAAGATATAATGATTAAATCTCTTTTATAAACTATATCACTTTTTATTTGAATTTGATGTGTACGTATCCCAAAACAAAAAACATCAAAATAGCATCACACACAATTTCTCACAACGAGTAAAGTTTTTTCAGAGTTAATGTCTTCCAATAAAGTTTTTTTATTATTTCGCAAAGATTATCAATATTTGTATTATATAGAAATTATTTTCTCTTTTCCAAAAATAAATAATTTTGATCACAATATCTTTGCAATAATAATGTATGAAAGTTAGTTTTCAAAAGTTTTCATAAGAGTTTTTTTGGTTATATTATTAAGCCAAAAAGTAGTTTATACATATAGCACTTTTTGAAATGTAACGTGCACAAATTCAAAATAAACATCGAAATGTCATAAAATTGTTTTACACAATATTTTCCACATTGAATGAAGTTTATATTTAGTGGAATATAATCGAGTAACTTTGATAGATTTATAAGAATAAAAGTGTACCGTAACTTCGGATCTACTTTAAAAATAAATTCGTACAAGAGTGGAGCGAGATTTGCAGCATCCCTTAACAACGTGCCTCACTCACTACATCGCGTACCGAGTCCTCACGTTCCGGCAGGTGACGTCAGACTAAAGTGCAGGACGCAAGTACGCAACGCTAAACGCAGGGTTGGGTGAATGTGGCATGCTAGCGTTTGTTGCGGCCAAATCTGGAACTAGACTGGATCAATGCTACATCCTGCCGCCGTCGCGCTGCTGCGGCGTCACAGACGGCGCCTGTGCCGCATGCATGCGATGCGGTTACAATTCTATGTAAGTACGAAGTACCAATGTTTCTCGCATGGCTAACATGCTCAATACAACAGCATTTACTTGTATTTGTGTATGCACATCTCTACATACGTCTCTGGAGCGTACATTTATACATATGTTACAATTTCAAAATGTTTAAATGATATACTCTGATTGTTAAATTATTGCCACGCTCTTAATTTTACTATGAACATTACGAAAATTATCATAAAATGCATATTGTAAATTAAAACGAAAATGTACTCTAAATAATTATAAAAGAAATGCGTTTTTCTGCAAATTTATCAAACCATGAAAAGAAATGCGCATTAAATGAAATATATTTCACTTTATATTGAATGAAATATGCAAATCCTACACACATAAATATCTATAACTTCTAAAAGTATTCTGAAAGGTACACCGAATAATATAAATACAAATAAAACTTTGAAATAATATTTTCAAGTACGTATAAATTTTAAATTATTATGAAACTCATGTATAATTGTTAGAAAAACATTTAGTTGTACAATTAAAAGTTTATTTACGTAATAATACTTTTATTTATTTCCATTTAAAACTAAAACCTTAAAAGTGTGGTTATAACTTTTGCTAGTAAGGCAATAAATTTCTTTAGAATGATTTAATTCCTATATATAAACTGTATTAAATATCATCCATAAAAATATTAAATAACATTTTATTTCCTTAGGTCTTTAATAAAAGAACTCTCAAAAATGTTCCTATAGAATGTCAAATTTAATTTATAAAATATCAAAGTTAGAAATCAATTTAGCAATTCAGTTCAAGGTTTTGAATTTCTTTTGTACACATAAAAATTCCTTTATTGTAACCATATGTAATTCGATACAGCAAAAAAATATATATACAAAATTCTAATCTTTGTGGTTAGCTTTTTATGTTAAATTCATAAATAATAATTTTATATCAGTTATTCAGTTATAATTTTAATTAAATATTTAAAAATTGAAAATATTGAGCATATAATACAGATTAGACCTTTATAACAAAATAAATTGATAAATTCAATGGAATTTAATTAAAAGCACCAGAAATTAAATAGGCTTATCAATAATTTTATGTTTAAGCTTTTGGGCATTTAATAACTGGGATAAATATAATCGTTTACCGCAGCTTAAATTTATTATTAATATATAAGTTATATTATTTTTAAAACCATTTTTTTAAAGCTACGATATATAGGTTATATTGATAGGAGTTAAAACTACTAAATTTAAGATATAAAACATTAGTGTAAATTATATAAATAACAAAATTAATCCAAAAAATATTATAAAATGTTCTATATAAAAGCTGTCGTAGCACAATAAAAATAAATGATAACAATTATTATAATCATAAATTTATCATTATTTAGAAACAAAATACTTAATATATAATGTATCTTTTTATTATTGCCTTTAGTTTTATTCTTATTATTATTACAGTATTCTGACAATAAACTTATAATCAGTAAGAATATTTGAAGCATAGAATGAACAAATAAATAACAATATGACAGGTAATGTGACTTAATTTAGGCCAAGATTAAACATGTCACAATTAAAGCGACGAATATGTTTGAACTTTATTAATAGTTATTTATGCGTTTTAAGAGTTAAATGATGGTTGAATCCCAAAAATGTACTAAAATCTGTAGATATATACAATATTTTTGTAAAGACCATCAGTTACAATTTATTTTAATCAATTTAAAATTTGATTTTATATATTTATCAAACAAAAATCGAATAGCCTAGGTTAATGTTATGTTGCTACGAAGACTAACTAAGTTAATATTAAAGACCTTTTTATATATTAGTACATTCATTGCGACATAAAAATTGTATTTTACAGAGAGGATAAAGTACAACAAAATAAGGAATAAAGTGATAAGTAATAAGGTTAAGTAGGGTAAGTACAGGCTAATTTTTNATATGTATTCTATGTAATCTTAAGGGTTTAGAAAAAATAATTTAACAAATTTGAAGTTCGTTTTAACCGAAATGAAGAGTTCAAAAAGAAAAAAGTCACAAAATTCCAATAGAAAAATTCTGCGCACAGTCGCGTAAATGAGGAATTCTCGGATTTTTTTTTGTAAATTACCTCCCCAAATCAAATTTTTGAATACGTAGTGTGTACATAGTAACCCAAAGTACAACTTGAGCTCTTACTTCATTGTTTCTAATAATTTTATTAAAAAGTGACAAACATGGATTCTAGAAGAAAAGAAATTTCTGTAAGCGAGCGTAAAATAATTATAAAATTATGGAAAGAAAGAAAAAGTTTCCGGGAAATTGGGAAAATAGTCGGAAGACAATATTTATCAATTCAGAGAAAAGCTTTAAAATGCTTTTTATTCTATTAAATTATATTGTTTAGTTTTTTAGTTATCCATTTTTAAACAAACAAGTACTTTTCACTAAAATATGAAAGGGGATATAGTGATATAAAATAAAGTTTATTTACTAGAATATGCACTTGCCCTGTTTACGAATTTACCCCACTCCACCTTATGCCAAAAATTATGAATATAATTAGTATAACCCTCCGTTAAATGTTTTAAACACGTTTATACTTGTACTTATATTTAATACGCAGAAAAATATATTTCCGGGATCTAACTTGTCCACCAATGTAACCATATGTTTTGTAAATAAACATAAATTGAACTTTAATTATATATTTAAATATATGAATTAGATAAAATATTTCAATAAAAAAATGGAATAAAATGATATTTAAATAATTATGTTATTATAATGCAGATGTGATTACGATGAAGAACATCATTAGAAAAGATCCCAAGCCAGTACTGCAACTCAATTCCCATAACGACCCCGTTAAGACGCGACGAATTCGCGTATCCGGCCCATCTCGTAAAATTTTACAGCCTCCAAACGCACCGGTCGCGTATACATGGTGATAATCCAAAAAAGAAGAAAAAAACGAATCACAACGCAACGAATAACGAAACGAATGTGACACGACAAAACATTACCTGCTTCAGTTTGAACTCATCTTAGATGTCACAGTATAGCGAATATAAAATACAACTGACACTTGCTATTTTTTATCAATATAAGTTATCTAAATTTATATCATTTTTTGGAGGTACATAAAATGTGAATCATACTTTTAAAAGAACTGAATATATTACTATAAATACAGATACATTTTTTATCCATTTTTTATAAATATAATATTTCATTTATACTCAAAAATAAGTATTATTTTAATATTTCACCCCTATTTAAAAAAATTGTATATAATTTTTTTAAATTAATTTTGCAAGTTAGTTTTAACATTTTGTCTTCTACATACAAAAATAAATAATTAGCGAAAATTATATATCATGAAAATAATATTTTTTTAGTTTTTTAAATATTCCAATAACTTCACATATCATTCGAGCATCCAATATCTGAAAGCTAATAATATCTACTGATATAGTTTAATTTACTTCTGATAAGACCTTAAAGCCGAAATTGTACAATAAAGTTTTTTTTTGTAAAATTACACCGTGTGTTTTATTTTTGTTTTATTTTTACCTCAAAGCTAGCTTTACTATTAATGACAGATAATTTTCTTATAAGAAACAAACAGCACAAAACCAAAAATTTGCCTCTTTAACATCTTGAGGTAATTATTTATTATTTATAATGTTTTTATTACAACAATCAAGCTATTTTAACTTATTTCAGAGTAGTTTTTCATAATTATTATTAATATTGTGTTATTGCCAAGATGAAAAGCAATAAAAAGATTCGTATTTTATATTTGTTAGTTAATCATTGTCAAATTATTACAAAAATTTTAATAAAAGACGTTTATCTCGCAAAGATTTTTAGAAATAATTAATATGTTTAACAATCTAAATAGGTTATAAAGTCACTACAACTTTTACGATTGAAATAATTGAAATTAAAATTATTTAAGTAAGATAAATATTATATTATTTTATCTTGACTGATAAAAATAAATTAAAACACATTTTTGTTTATTTAGAATGAAAAATATGTTTGATATATTAGTTTTGTTCTAAATTAGACATAAAAGTCAGTTTTAATTTTCCAGTAGAAGAATACTTGAATTCAGTAGACGTAATTTATCTTCAAAATGAAAAACAAAATTTAAATAACATTAAAAATGTTTAGAATGATGCCCTACTGTTACTTTGTTTTATACTGTGCGTTCATTTGAAGTACGGTAGGAAGAGATGAAGTCATGACTGTTGGTTGGTGCCGCGTCGTTTGCCGTTTGAAATCGTAAGAACGGAAATGACTAGCGCGAGTGAACGAGGCACAGAATCGGCGCTAGAATCGGCGCTTGTCACGCAGCCCACACCAAACACAAATTTATTGAAGCCGAACTGCCTGGAAAATTATTGTCGGGAAGATTTGTATCCTGAGACGTTTTAAACAGATGCTTCATTCCATATTCGAATTATAAGAAATATGATGTATTTTATAAAATAAAAGCTATTTTCCATATTGATTTATTTCATTATTTACACCCACAAATTTTATTGTTATTACTACGTAATACACCAATTTCTCAAATATAAAAAGAAGAATAATCAAAAAAGTTTTAATAGTAAAACTTATATATTAATACAATTCGATAGAAGACATCTAGATAGATGGATGAAGTTAATTGCACGATGTACAAATTTGAGAAAATTGAATTCAGTCAGAAATTGCCAATTAAGAAATGATATTTGAAGAACCGTTGTATATAAATTATTGATTTTACGGCAAAGTTATATTGAACTACTTGTGTTCATTCTCTCAGCCTTAGTAGACATATATCATTGTGGAAATTCCCCTGGGTTCTTCAAACAAAGTTGAGAAAACAAGAGAAATTATAGTTATTGCAAAAATAAATAGCACGCAATTTATACTTTAGTCATTTTCAACTCTCAAACTCCCACCCTTTCATTTATATAGTATCAATAATATATTTATTTAATAATAAAAAAATAACAATAATTTAAAAAATTGGGGTGAAATTGTCCCTCAAAGTTGATGGTTAGATGAATTCTACGGAAAAAATCCGTTGAAAATCAAAGTTTACCCCTTATGATTTATTATTTTTTTTAAAATACCAGAGAACATGTCACCTATTATTTTTTCTAGTTTAAATTACCATAGAAATCGATTAAATGCAAGTGATAGTCAATTTTGTAACACGTATAACTTCTGTTTTATTGATCCCCCGGATATGCCATCAATTTTTATTCCGTAAGTCCCATTTGATTATAACAATTGAAAGTATATGGAATCTAAGAACTACCCCTCTTTACCATCAACTTTGAGAGACGATTTCACCTTTAAATATATTTTTCCGCCGATTAAAAATACGTATCTCTTAGAATTAAGTGTAGAATATCATATTTAAAGTAAAACGAAATCAGCGAGGTGAAAAAATAATTTCTCCAAATGTAAAAGTTATTTTTATTTAATTTAAAATATTGTTGTTAGATCTTAAAAAGTTTTATAAAATCAATAAACCCATGACGATATTTCTTCATTCTCAGTAAAGGCTTTTAAACTTACATTAGACAACATTTTCTTAGAATGTAATCCATGAAAGTGCATCAGGATTTATTTTGACAGTTGTCACATCGTTCAGAGCATGCCGAAGAAACAGAGATATACTAAGAAGTAAGACACGTAAATATTTATCGAATACCTTAAACTTTACGGATGATTCGTTTTATGGTCCGGGTATGCTGACGTCACATGGAAACATTGTTCTTTTCCAACGTCATGGACCACTAGCATCCGTAACAGATGTCCATGTGACGTCAACAGACCCGTAAGAAAACTGAAATAGTAGCAGGGGTTACAAAATGGCTGGAGTTATAACAGCTGTGCAGAATATTTACGCTTGCATTTATACATCGTAAAATATGGAACAAATTATATGCGAATTAGTTCTACAGTTAAATTGAGAAATTTGCAGCGAATTGTTTATATTATGACAGTGAAATATCAAATAATACAGATTGCTTCATAATTATTCCAAAATTTTATATTACTAAAACTGTAGGTTACGACCAATAACCTTAAATATAAATTTCATTTTAACTAACTCTATTTTCGCCCTCATCTTTTATGATTAGAAAATAATAATATATAACAAAACTTCGCAGTCCTTTTATCGCTTCGTAGCAGCGCCAATCAGAATATTAAGACAATGTAACATTTATTTAAAACTTTTAAATGATCCTCTTACAGCATCCGATTTTAATGAATACAAGAAACTTTATTTTTTTATTTTTACGACAAATCATATTTTTGTCGGACAACGGAATTTGAACCAACAATATTTGGTTCAAGAAGTTATCGCAAGCTAAAAGGCGCGTATTAGCTCACTCAAACATAAAATCCCCTTAATTATTTTTTAATTCAAATAAAATGAAGATTTGAAAGTAAAGCTAAAATTTAGCGAAGGTATAAATAAAAACAAGGACTTATACTCATATTATTTTATAAATATTTTAAGAGCTTATAAAAGTTTTTCAACGTTTTTATTTTCAATACTTAGAATTGTTTTTATATTTCATATAATTCCATGGAATATCTTTTCATGTATAAACTGAAATGTTTAAATTTAATAACAAAATAAGAAATTGAAACTTATTATAATATAAAGTCCTGTATTTTATACTTAAAAAATGTTTTTTTACTATGAAAATTCCAAGATATTTCAGAAAATATTATGTTTCACAAATTTATTAAAATATATTATGTAATATGTACCTTTTTTTTAAAGAATTTTTCGGAACAAGAAATACAAAATTGTTTCATATAACTTAAAATATATGTTTAAAGTTTATTTAAGGATAATTTATAATATTAAAAAAAGCATTTTTAGAAATGTATTTCTTCCTCATACATTTATTTCACGTAAATAAAAATTAAATAACAAATAAAAACCACAATAAGTTTCTCGAAATATGTACATATTTATTTGATGTTACTATTATTTTATTACTATATAAATGCAGATGTTCATATTATAACTACATAATTTCAAACAATATAATGTTAATACAAGCGCCAATATTACGTGATAGGTAGCTTTTCCGCAAAACATCCATCATTGTTGCCAAATACTGCATTGCGGTGAACGTGTTTCCAGAAAACAAACATTTCTAGAGATGTCATGTATTTTTTAGAAAATAAAAATAATAGTTCAAACAACAGTCAGTTATTATTAACTGTAGAATATTAGAAATAATATCAACTAATGAATCTCCAACTGCAACTCCATAAATCGAAATTAATCTAATAATAACGAGTTCTTGTTCAACATTGTAACTACAAACTACCCTTCAGCTAAAGTTAGTAACTATGTTAGATATAAAATTACATATTATTCTAAAATTAGAAACGTTTCTAAATATCAAATTTTAATTAAATTTTGAATATTGATTTCATTGCATGAAAATTAAGAATATTTGTTAGTAATGAATGAAAGCGAGATAAGAATAGTTTTCTTTATACGCTGTTATGAGATATTCATTTGAAATAATGATTCAGCATTAAGGTTATAGTTTTAATTACTGTTATAGAAATTTATGCTGAATTTGAATTCAGCATTTTAATAAGAAGTAAAAGAAAAATAATTACATTTTGTTTTATGAAAAATATTCTATTGATTTTGTTGTGAACAACTTGAGAATATATATATATAAATATAAGAAAATTATCTAATGATTAAAGATATTTTTAATTATAAAATAAAAGTAAAAATAATGGAATGTGTGGAAATGATAGATAAAAATTATTAAAATAGTATCAAAACAAAAACTTTTAAATAATGTAATAAAAATATAAATATAAATACTCTGATATTTATTTAAAAAGAAACACATTGCATAATAGTTATTTACATACCAAGTGTGGGAACGACTGGTTCACGGATGAGTGTTTGACGACACTCGCAAGCTCGTGCCGCCATAGAACGATTCCGGGAACCAAGTTCACGCAAGAAGTATGTACAATATTTTTTTGTACGAAAAGTTTNAAACTATACTTTTTTATTATGAATACAGTTTTTTAATAGATACCTTAGAAATAGGAGTGCTTTTTGCGAAATTTCCCGTACGCTAATCTGGTTACAATGCGGAAAATAGAAGTTTCGGATATTGCTTAGGTAACGCAAATCAACACTTGTCAATGCATGAGTACAAAAAATATAATTAAATACAGTTGTAACTTTAAAAATGGGAGCAAATAAATAATCTCTGCTTTATAATTCCCACAATATAAATAAAATAAAAAACTATAACAAAGACGCAGATGAAGCATGCTTAATATACAAATAAGTTTAATCAACAAGTAAGTAATTTGTATCTAACAATATGCTGTCGAAATATCTTGTAAACTAACAAAACTATTCTCACAACAAAATTGTTAGTAACTTCTGTTTTAAGCTCTTGATGCATGCTAGTAATATTAGTATTTAAAACTTCAATATAGCTTACTGCACAACATGACAAAAAGTTTCATTTCAATCTTTGTAAAATAAAACACCTTTTTATGTCTTTTAGTTTATCGTTGGGTAAAATAATTGCATAGAAAATTATGGCTTAAATGAGGGACATAATAAATCCTTCTTATAAATCTAAAATATGTATTTAAGCCCGTCAATTTGCAAATTGTTAAATATAATGAAATCTTTATGATATTGCTAATATTCATATCTTATCACCAAACACATGAAAATAAAAAGCGAAGATTTTTACTATGCTCAATAAAATTGCATGCGAAATCGTGCTAATAAAGTATTTACACTGAAAATAGTATATTTTTATGCAAATATTAAAAATTACAATTCAGTTAGCAACTTTAAAAATTTGTATGCATTTTATTTTGAAGTTGCTTTGACCTCGAAACGGTTGGTAGTATGATTCAGAGTTTGAAGCAGGCCGTCACTCATTTTTAATCAAAATTTACAGATACATATTAAATGGGACTTGGAAAGCTCCCTTCAAACTTGAAATTATTCTACCTCTGACTAGTGGAAGGTTTTTGAACTTAAAATATTAGAAAGTGCTGTAATAAGTAACATTTTGGGTCTTCTTGTAGATTTAGAAGAGATATGTAATAAAATACTCCAAAATTTATTTATTTAGCCCAATTTTAGGTCTAATTTAGACCAAAATATTTTTAATATGCTCTATTCCCAAATCATTTACAACACTTTACAGATTATAGATCAATCGATAAAGCATGAGCACAAAATATTTGAAATGTTTAATCCTGAAAGATTTCCTGACAATTTATAAAACTTTTTTTAATTAGTATGTAATAAAATGAAACGCTGACAAACAGAGATAGAAAGAAATAAAATCCCTTTTACAAAATGAAATTTTAAATAAAATGTTGTACATTTTATATATATTTATCCCTTGTAAACGTTGACCAATTAAATTTGATGATAAAGCGGGAAGCACCACAATCTAGCAAAATTAAAAATTCAGCTCAAATATCATCATTCAGTTCTGTATTCAACTCGACTCGTATTAGAGTTGTAGTCACCGCATACGTGATTTTAGCGCATATATTTATTTTGATAATCCTGTAGATTTTATCGTTGGCGACACGGACAGATTGGCGTCGCGTCATGCCATTGGTTCACTGTCAATTTGTGTGCATGACATTTGACTTTTAACGAAGGTTGACGTCAGCATCCGTGTATATAGTGCAAGTTGCTAACGAATCCACATAAATATATGTACTACTCACAATATTACATACATCAAATTGGAATACGGTTTGGATAATCACGTGAAAATACATAAAATTCTTTATCTATCTAATGTACAATACAATAACAT
>NEEE01002315.1:50739-76681 GCA_002278615.1 Pogonus chalceus
TCAGACAAAAATTATTATTAAATAATTTTATGGAATTATTTTATTATTTTAATTTTTTATCAAGTACAAAAATAGTTTAGCATTTAATACTAAATAAGTAAAAAAATAAGCAGTAACAGACCGCAATAGACCAAATTCACCATCTTACTCACACCCGGCTGAATATACATTGTCTCGCGCTCGCGCTTTTTGTGGACTTTCAAAGGTGTCAGGCAAGATGTAAAAACCATGAAAACTGTCCGGCTACTGGGATAACTTCTTTTAATAGTCCCCCAAGTAACATATATAAAATTCAGCTTTTATAATATAACGTAAGTGTAAGTATAATTTTTTAGAGTTTGGGGGTGTCCGGCAGGGGGTTGAAACCATACCAAGTGTCCGGCAATGGATGACATCATTTTAAATATAATTCTAAATAAAATACCAAAAAACTGGGCTTTATACTTTAATGTATTTGGGGTGCTATTTTTTATACCTTTGTTACCTGTTAGCTGCCAAAGTAACCACTACCCAAACTACATAGTCATTCATTGTTCTCACCTGTATTAGTGACTTACGCAGACAAACTTTCAGCTTTTATAAAATGATATGCGCCTGGCCGTTACGAGCTCTTGGGCTATTAGTAGAGTTCCTTAAACTAATAATAAGACAAGTCTCATTTTTATAATGCTGGTATATTACGAGGTTATTATTTATTGAATTACCTGTATCAATTTGGGGTGAGTTATATCACTGTTATTCTGTTATTATACTGGGTTTTACTAGTTTATAATATTTAAATCAGAATAATGATCTATTTCTCATAAAATGGTTACTGTTATATCTACAGGTAGAGTTCTAATTTATTTTATATTACCTGTCATAATACTTAGCGGTAATTAGTAGATCTAGGTAATATAGAAATTATACATGACTGAATATTTTATGTGATTCCTTACCTACCATAAGATCTAAAGGTGGCGGTTACCTGGTCTAAAATTAGAACTATTATCTACCATAATATCTAGAGGTGATAGAGATCTGTGTAAGATCTAAAATCTTGCCTGCCATAATATCTTGAGGTAACTCTTTTATTTGAGCTATATGCCTGTTGGTATGAAAGTTTTCTCACCTATCATAACATCTAGAGGTGATAATAGCTTTTGGAAGGCTTACAATTACCTACCATAACATTTGGAGGTAAATATATTAAGTAATGGTACCTTCTATAACATCTTGAGGTGAATGCTTCCTCTCTTAAACGCAGACAGTTATTTAAATGTTATTATAATAATGAATAATAATATAAATACTTTTGTATGTGATTATACACATATGTATGTAAATAATTATTGTACGATTTGGATTTGATTGTGATGAAGTCCAATTACGTTAATATCAGAATGATGATGTGGACTTTTAATACAGGTATCTAATGAACTATTCTAATGATTTATTGATGATTAATGGTCACGTGACAACATTCAACGTCACATTAGGACATCCTGAACGTGCTATGATATGCATCTTAATCTGTGATTATTATATTGGCTGCAAATACTATTATTTTAATTAATAAATTATATATATATATATATATATATATATATATATATATATATATATATATATATATATATATATATATATATATATATATATATATATATATATATATATATATATATATATATATATATATATATATATATATATATATATATATATATATATATATATATATATATATATATATATATATATATATATATATATATATATATATATATATATATATATATATATATATATATATATATATATATATATATATATATATATATATATATATATATATATATATATATATATATATATATATATATATATATATATATATATATATATATATATATATATATATATATATATATATATATATATATATATATATATATATATATATATATATATATATATATATATATATATATATATATATATATATATATATATATATATATATATATATATATATATATATATATATATATATATATATATATATATATATATATATATATATATATATATATATATATATATATATATATATATATATATATATATATATATATATATATATATATATATATATATATATATATATATATATATATATATATATATATATATATATATATATATATATATATATATATATATATATATATATATATATATATATATATATATATATATATATATATATATATATATATATATATATATATATATATATATATATATATATATATATATATATATATATATATATATATATATATATATATATATATATATATATATATATATATATATATATATATATATATATATATATATATATATATATATATATATATATATATATATATATATATATATATATATATATATATATATATATATATATATATATATATATATATATATATATATATATATATATATATATATATATATATATATATATATATATATATATATATATATATATATATATATATATATATATATATATATATATATATATATATATATATATATATATATATATATATATATATATATATATATATATATATATATATATATATATATATATATATATATATATATATATATATATATATATATATATATATATATATATATATATATATATATATATATATATATATATATATATATATATATATATATATATATATATATATATATATATATATATATATATATATATATATATATATATATATATATATATATATATATATATATATATATATATATATATATATATATATATATATATATATATATATATATATATATATATATATATATATATATATATATATATATATATATATATATATATATATATATATATATATATATATATATATATATATATATATATATATATATATATATATATATATATATATATATATATATATATATATATATATATATATATATATATATATATATATATATATATATATATATATATATATATATATATATATATATATATATATATATATATATATATATATATATATATATATATATATATATATATATATATATATATATATATATATATATATATATATATATATATATATATATATATATATATATATATATATATATATATATATATATATATATATATATATATATATATATATATATATATATATATATATATATATATATATATATATATATATATATATATATATATATATATATATATATATATATATNATTCTATGGCGACACGGCGACACGAGCTTGCGAGAACCAGTCGTTCCCTCACTTGGTATGTAAATAACTATTTTGTTATTATATATAATACATGTGTATTTCATGTTTTTCGTTCTTTTCTTATCGAATTGTTTTCAAATAGTTGTAACATTGATATGATTATTTTTTTTTTTATTCTACTACTTAGTTCTTATTTATTTGATAATTTCTCTTAAAACGAAATATACAATCATTTAATATATTGTTATCCTCGTCAATTTATAGCTTTAGCCTTAAATAATTATTTCAAATGTACATCTTACCATTTTTCACAAAATATATTAGGAATTATTGATCTGATTAATAGTTTAATTTTGTTTTTATAGTGATCAAAAGTGCATTCACAAATATTATTTATTTAATCAATCAATATCATAATATTTAAGCAATATATTTATTAAAAGTAATAACTAGATGTAAGCCTTATAACAAAGCATGAAATATTAATAAGTTAAATTTGAATTACATATTATAATAATTGTTAAATATATAATTAGATATAAATTTTCACTAAACTGTTTTCTTTATAATTAGATTTTATATCAATCTACATTATATATTGCAGGTTTTACAGTCTTTTTGATTAATATATTTAAGAAAGAATGTTATTAGATTTTTTTTAATATTAAAATTTCATCTTATAACTAAAATCAAAGTTTGTCGAATAAGTTATATTATATTTTATATAAGAAATTAGCTTTTAACCGTAAATATATACTAAATCTTTATTTAAAAAAATCTAGTTAAGGAGTAATTGTTAAATTTAGAATAAAATATGAAATGCATTAAAATTACCTATATTTAGTTAACTTTTATTAATATTAAATATCATTTAATTGTGCCAAAATATAAGTTTATAAGAATTTCATATTTTCTTTTCCTTTATTTCCTTTTAAATTTAAAATTAAATGACTTTAAAAAACATATTTGCATTTAGTGATTTGCAGGTACAAAAGTTTAAATTTTTAAATTTAATTTCGCTTTTAGACAAAACTATATTACTTTAGAATAAACTTTTTTTTTTATTTTGATTTATTAGCCAACATCATATTAATACTGTTAACAAAATTATTACATTATTTAATATTTTTTGTCTATTGTTATTAGTATAAAATATTTAATTTAATACATTTTATCATGTTAGTATAAAAAAAATTATTTTATAAAATTTTATTAATATTTTTAGTGTTATAAAGGTTGTTGTCATATCATTTCTCGAAACAAGAAATGAAAATTTGAAAGTAAAATTAAAAGTACATTGTAAAATAAATTTATTAAGTGTAATTTTTTTATTAAATATTCGATATTTATGAATCTTATAAAATCATATTGATAATTAAATATTTTAAGTGCTTTTGTTATTTGTACACCTTCAACAATTATATTATAATGACGGTAAAATAGTATGATTCAAGTTGAATTTTAAATTTGAACGAGCTGTCTATGTCACATTTGTATCTATAATTTTGAATTAAAATGAGTGAGAGAATCATAGCAGTTTAGAGGTCATTTCAAACGATGTAATTGTTTCGTACCTGTTGTAACTGAAATTAATTTACGTGTTTAACCTTTCATAAATTCTATTCTCATGTATTTAGTTATCAGTTTGGTGTCAGTGGAGACGGTTGTATCTCAGTGTGATTAGTTTTTGTGATTGAAATATATAGAACACAATATTCGCTACATGATAAATTAGTTTCTGGGGCATATAAAAACAAATGTAAGTTTTTAATACATTCTTTATTATTTATCAATAACTTTTATTATTCTATAAACATTAATTGTGAAAAGTATTTAATTATATTTAAACATGTGATACTACAATGTCGTTTGTAGTTGATTGATTCTCAAAATTTTCGGTAATATTTGTATGTTTATAGATTACTTGAACAACTTATAAATATTTACAAGTAAATTTAGGTTATGTTGAATAATTAGTAGTAACTTCAATTGACGCCAAAATTATCTGGATAACGAAATTTATGAAAAAAATATGATATAAAAATATTGAATAATTTAACGCAATATATTTGAAATGGTGAGAGTATCAATAATAAAAAAAGCTCAAAAATAACTTTATTCAATATTTCAATTCCAGAGAAATAAACGAATTCGCGTTTCGTATTTCAAGCAGGAACGTACGGGTTGTGCTTAGTATAAGATGTTGGAAAATATGTTGGCAGTTGCTCGTACTGTAAAGGTGTGGGGATTTCGTGCACCAGATGCTGGCAAGAAACTGTTCAGCATGGGTTTCTAAATTTGCTATATTGCTTACATATATATATATATTTTATTTCTTTAAATCGATTAATTTGTTTTTAATATTAGCGCTTAATCAATATTCTTGAAATTATAAAACTAAAATAAAATTGATTCTATTTTTAAAACTTTTTCTTCATTAATAATATTATTATTTTATTTATACTATATTAACTAAAACTCAAATGATATTTAAGCAAAAAAATAAACAAATTACATCAAAATTATAAAATAAAAAATATGTTTAAAAATACATATACATACAGTGGTGTGCAAAACAAAAGCAACTATTTTACTTAACACAGAAATGTATGACTTTTTCATATATTTATTTGTCTTATAAATTAATTATTTTTATGATATTATTACTGGATATTAAGGAACACTAATATGTATTTTTTTTAAAAAAAAACTTAACATTAAAAAAATAAATCTAAAAATAAGCAAACTTTATCATATTTCAGTGTGCAAAACTAAAGCAACTTCATATTGAACAAAGAATCTAACTCATTAATATTTTGTGTAATGCCCTTTTTTCTTTATCACTTCTGCACACCTTCGCGGCATTGAATTAATTAAGTATTTAATAAAGTTTTTGGGCATTTTTTCCCACTCTATTTTTAATTTTTCTAATAATTAGGTTTTATTTGAAAATTGTTGACTTCCGACTCGCTTTTTTAATATTGCGAAATAATTTTCGATTGGATTCAAGTCCGGTGATTGTGCTGACTAATCAAGGACTTGAACTTCGTTATCCTTTAGCCAGTTTTTTACCAGCTTCTATGTGTTTCGGGTCATTATCATGTTGGAACACTCATCGAAGTGTCATTTTTTATTCGGCATAAGAGATTATGACTGTTTCTAATATTTCTTTACATTTAAAACGATCCATTATGCCTTTTATTTCTCAAAAAGAACTAGGACCTTTCATTGAGTAGCAAGTTCAAACCATTACAGACCCTCCTGCATGTTTACTAGTCACCGTACAGTTCCGGGGATTAAGACGTTCTCCGTTAGATCGCCGTCCATAAGAATTTATTACCTTAAATTTCGATACATCACTAAAAAAGGACTGTTTGTCACTTTTTTACAGACCAATTCAAATGATCTTTAACAAATTTTTACGAATTAAATCAAATTGAAGTCAAGCAGAAAATCTTTGTACCAGCTTTACCTTTTCTGCAAATGCTTTTTGGTAAGAACCGTTTATAAATTGGTCTGTAACTTTTTAAATTATTATCTAAGGCATAATTCCAAACTGTATTTGAATCAATGTTCAAATCTAATTGTAATACAAATTCTTTCGATGTTAAAAATGGATTTTTTTTAATAAGGGAGACAATTCTTCTGTCTGTTTTACAAGTTGTTTTGCAAGGCCTACTATCGGAATGAATTGTAATAACAGATCGGGTTGTTTGAAATTTTTTAATTAACTGGGAAACTATTGACTAGTTAATATTACACTTTTTGGCAATTTTATATTGGGACAATACGTCACGATAATCTTAAATAATTTTAAATTTAAAACAATCTTTATATTTGTTACTTGCAACGTAATTCAGATAATTTAAATAAGATAATTATTTTTTTTTTAAATTAATCTTCCGTTCAACAATTCTTAACAAATATGTATTCAAATTTGATAGAAAATAACCATTATTTAACGAATAGTTTCCCATTGATTGTGAAGTTGCTTTAGTTTTGCACACTGACATATGATAGTGGTTGCTTATTTTTAGATTTATTTTTTTAATGTTAAGTTTAAAAAAAAAAATACATATTAGTGTTCCTTAACATCCAGTAATAATATCATAAAAATAATTAATTTATAAGATAAATAAATATATGAAAAAGTCATACATTTTTGTGTTAAGTAAAATAGTTGCTTTTGTTTTGCACACCACTGTATGTACATATTAAAGTAAAGATAAATTATTAAATCTATTTATAGAGTTTTTGAAATTAAGTGAAAAATATGATGAATTTCATGAATAAAACATTTGTTTTTACATTTTTTTATTTAAAAAATATATAAATAAATATTTATAACTGTTTGTGTAAAATAATCAAAACATAAAATCTTTTATTCGGTTATTTTCAAATAAAATATTAAATTCATTTATATAGAAACAAATTTTCTGTTGGCTGTAATTGGAAAATTTAACGTTGTTTATAAAATTTTAAATCATAAAAGTAAAGTTAGAACATTCGATAAACAATAAATATTTAAATTTAAAGACTAATACGGAGTTCGATTTTCATAATTAATTATAACCTCTTTAAATTTTCATGGTATTGGTCCTACTTGTTTTATATTATGTATATTTTCGATTTTATGTTTAATTTCTATTACAAGAAAAGGGCTAGAGGTAACCTTCGCCGATATCATTTTATTTTTAATATGATTTTCTACATTCAAATCTAGGAGATAAGTATTTGTTTTTCGGCGAAGAGACATATTTAAAGGGTTAAATCGTCTCTCAAAGTTGATGGTAAAGAGAGGTGATTCTAAGGTGCCATATACTTGTAGTTGTTATAATCAAATGGGACTAATGGAATAAAATAAAATTAATGAAAACTGCATTTAATAAAATATCCGAGAGGTCATTCAAACAGAAGTTATACGGGTTGAAAAATTGACTTTCACTCGCATTTAATTGATTTCAGCGGCAATTAAACTAGAAAAAAAAAATAGAATACACATCTTTTGGCATTTTATAAGTAATAAACCGCAAGGGTTTGATTTTTCAACGGATTTTTTCCGTAGGATTCGAGGGACTATTTCTTTAAATATGTTTTACCGCGAATAAAAAAAATACGTGTCTCTTAGATTTGATTCTAAAATATCATATTTAAAGTAGAAAAAAATCGGCAAGTGACACTTCTTGCATCTTTCTTGATAGATTAAAGAGTTGACTAATTCATTTTTTATTTCTTTATTTAAAAGAAAATACCGTTGACATATTTTAACACTGTAAACTTCGATAAATTTAACAATTTCTTAAGGTTGCATTCAGTCCAATATTTTTAAGCCCATTTTAAATGAAGTCATTAATCATAAGTGTACAATTAAAGTTTCTGACTTAAAATTAAATTCACTTAAATCCTGCGTAACTAAATGTAATAAAAATTATATTATGATCTGTTTGAAAAGATAACCTAAAAATATATTTTCACATTATTTTCAGTCTATTTACATTAGTTTATAAGGAAAACACTAAGGACATTGTTGTCTTGCCATATTGAAGAATTTTTGGGTGTTTTCGTTCAAATTAAGTTAAAAGTTTTTGTTTAAAATAAATTGTACAAAAAAAAATATTTGACACATGTAAATATACCATATCTTTATTAGTTCATTTATTGAACAGAATAGTCATAATACATTTATGACAGTTAACTTTTGTGCAAATAAAGAAGTTTTAAAAGAACTTTTATATGTTTTTAAAATTTTTAATTATATATGTACATGTACATATAACAATAATTCTTTTATGAAGAAACCTTTAATACAGAAACATGTAATGAAGCTTGGGTTATAAACGTACCACAATATACATAAAACTGTGTCGATAAGAGTATGAATTAAAGTATAATTTTATAGATAGTCCCTGTCATTAAAATGAGACGCAGATTTAAATAGGGTGATAAACTTACTTTAATGAGAACATTAATGAATCATGGCATAATTAGTAAAGTGAGAAAGATAAATAACCATCTATTACAGCAAATAACATATAAACGCTTAATGAAAATAATTATAATATAGCAGTTTTTCATTCGTATATCATCATTATATATACTGAATACTGTATTAGTTAATTATTTTGTGAATTTATTAAATATTAAACCATTTTATATTATATTATCTGGCATATTATATTCACATATAGCAAGGAACTATAAATATCGTTTTAATAACATCACAAATTATTTTGGAAGTGTTCATATTATTAAATAAGATGAAAGCTTATAATAAACTAAAGAGAATAATATGCAATACTTTGTGTAAAATACTAAAATTGATTGAAATTCTTAACAACTTTTAAAGGATATTGTAGAAATTTTAATTATAATCAAATTGTGGCACAAATGTTAAATAATAGTTAAATTTTTTAATTAAAAAAACTGCGAACAATTATCTAGTATTCTTATTCCTGTAATTATAATATAGTAAGTTAAGTTCACCATTATTTAAATGCTGAAATATAAATAATTGCCTTTATTTTTCACATTTCTTAAGGAATGGTTTGAAAGCAAAGTAATAACCAACTCTATCTTAAACTTTTTATCTAATTTTGTACAGTTAGTGGAAAATAGGTGACGTTTCGGCTGAAAAATTGCCTGTTTATATGGTTGTTAACAATGAACTTCTACAGGCCGGAGAGTCTACAGTTCAAATCAATCTAATTATAATAAACAAAACTAGAATTCTCTTATTTTATTATGTAATCGTTTTATAAAAAAAGTATTTGAATTAAAAAAATGTTATTTAAGAAAAGTAAAAATTTTGCTTATTTTCTTTAATAAAAATAAGACATTAGGCCTATAATAAGTTCAGAATAAGGCATAATTAAAAATAGCCATTCCAAACATGTTACTTTTTTACATACTATAAAATTAATTTAATTAAAAAAAAAAAAAATAATACAACCAAAGATAACTTTGAATATAATTTGGCAGATATGTATTTTAATAATAAAAAATAGATTTACTAGATTGAGGTTATGCATAAAAGATAATATAAACTTTATGTTACCTTAAACACTAGTGCATAATAATACTGCACAGTTGCACAAAATGTATCTATTCTATGATTGAAAATTATACATGAATAGTATAAATTCCGTATTATAATACAGTATTAGGGAAAAGATATTTTTTAAACAATTTTGACATTTTGTAGAGATTATGCTGAGTTACAACAAAAAAAAATAAACAATAACAAAGAAAAATATGTAAATTTTAAAGTTTTATATTCTAAAGTGGTTAAGCTAGATTCCTCAATTATCTGAAATATGTAGTTTCAAGATAAAGCGGCTTAATTTTTGCAAGATAGTATTCGCTGTATGCGTAACTACAGCGCCAAACTAAAGGACGGTGTCACTCAGCTTTTTGATTCTAAATTGAATGACAGTTTGTAAAAAAATTGTAAAAAATGGACATAGATATAAAGATTAGCTTCCAATTAATCAGTCATGCCATCAAATTTCAACCTCAGACAATGATCAAAGGTAAAAATCTGTACCTAGCAGATCATGTCAAAGATGTTGAAGAACATCGTCAAAGATATGGAAATAATATAATAAAATTACGAATTATGCGTCAAGCATCAGTTCATGCAACACTCTACACTACTTCTTTGAATGTAATTTAAAATTTGATAATATTTTTTCTATCAAATAAGTAATTTGGAGAACAAATAATTTAAAGCACTTTAGTTTTTAATGTTAGATAAACTCAGCGCGATATGTCACCGATGTGACATATAAATCAAAACAACACATGACATGTGCAAATGCGTTTATAATCAAAGTAAAAAATTATTCATCAATACTGCATTAAATAGATTATATATAATAGATTGCCACAAAATCTTTTTAAAATATTAAAATATGTCAGATAACAAGTAATATTTTATCATGAACATAAATAAACATCAAATATTGAAGGTTATGGTACTGTTTACTTTTGACATCTGATTGCAGCTATCCATTTATTATTTTTTTTTTTAGGTTTAATTTCCACTAATCAGTTGGAAATTTATAAAATTTACATTGATTTTTAATGCTTGTATTTTTACAACTTACAGCGCAGCAATTTCGATGCTTTAAATTGGGTAAAAACACCCATATTTTTTAAATTTTGATAAAATTAAAACTTTGACGTGTATTTGCTTACTAGGATATTAAAGAAACCGTCCTATATTGCCTAAATTATCCGCTACGTATGCTAGTGTCGAATTTAGCTTCCCCCACCATGACTACGCACAGAGCGAATAACTACCTCTGACGCACAAAAATAAAAGCGTCAGTGGACTCTTTCTTAAGCTCTGAGTAAAGGGGCACGCTGTCTTAAGATTACAGGATACATTGCGTGAAGATGCTCGAATATTCCCTAACTCGCATTCACGAGCGACAAATCACGTTTCAGAGTTTAGTTTCCCCTTCAATCCTGCCGTTTCCGCGCGCACCCGAGCGCTCAAGGAGAATTTTTTTAAATTATATGGTGGGAAGAGCACCTTAAGACAACGGTACTGCCCCTTTAGACAGATTCGACTGTATTGTAACTTCTGTTCCATTTCATAATTGCAAGACTCTGAAACAATGTTCTTAGAATGTTTCTGCAAAAGAAAAAATTGATTTTGATACATTTTACTTGTATTTCTTCCCTTAATTAATAATTCTCTTTTTATGTAATCTCTTAATATATAAATCGACTTTTTATAATTTTCTGTAGTATACTCTTGAGTCAACAAAGTAAAACAAAATTTGTTTGTAAATTACTTAAAAATGATTTAAATTAAATAAAGAATAATTTCTGATAGTTGGTTAGTGAAATATACATTTTAGTTGAATTTCAATTTGAATTCTACGATTAGCTTTAATTTAATTTGATTTTGTATTAAAACAATATAACACACATACACACAAATATAAGGAAAAATATGTTAAACATGGTTTTATACTTTACATGAAATAGTTTCTATAGAAATTTGAGCTGTCTTGTGCCCAGATCTGAAGTACAATCTTAAGAACACATAGCACATACATAGACCTGTGAAAGGATACACGAGAAAGATAGCAAGCCATGAGAATTACCACATAGGTGATGTGTTATTGTATAAGACCCTCTTCTTGTGTAATTAACGTTCATTGTGTAAGTCTCTAGAGCTTCGCTACCGTTTCCAAATGTTCTACACTAGTTCTCTACTCGCTCTTTTGTACTTTTATTTTGTCGTGTTCGTTTTAATTGCCTATACTTACATGCTTTTGCACCTTCCTTCGTCTACTCTGTAATTATCAATTTTCATTTTCTTACTGTAATGTTATATTATTTCTTAGCTTCTATTTTAATTGTAACTTTATTATTTCATTTGCGCTTAAAAGTTATTTTAAACTGAAATACATATCAGACTAATTATTAATAATATTTTTTTACGGTAACTAGTAAAAAAAATTGTTTAATTTAAATTAAATAGAAATAAAAGTAAAAATAACTATAAGTAATTGAATTTTTAAATTAGTTATTTGTAATTAACTCTAGCTTATTTCTTGTTTCACACTCAAAATAATTGTATTTAAAATCCATGAGAAACAATAACGCAAGAGATTCAAAAACAAAATTATTAGTGACCAAACAGATAACTAACTTTTATTAGAAACCTTATAATATATAAAGAAATAGTACATGTCAAACTATTTTTACTTATATTAAAGAAATTACTTCTACTATTTTGATATTAACAAATTACAGAACAGATTATTTTTATTTTCATTTTTTCAATTTTAAAATAATATATCGCAATATTATAGTGAAGTATTTTAATTTAGACCAAATAGCGGTAATTCTTTTTGAATTTTACTTTCAATAGAATTATTTATTTTATTAACATGTATATTACTTTATTTTTAACTGTCACTCCAAACTCGGTGACTAGTAAATAAAATTGAAAGCTCTACTATTTAAAATTTTTTGCTCAGTTGTTATTCAATTCTTGGAACTATAATAACATTTGATGGCTGTTGAAATATTCCAAATACATTTTATGATAGTGATTGATATAGTTGACGCCACGAAACAATGTAATTGCATAATAATAAAGCAGATATTTTATTTCGACATTCGTTATTATCTTTTTTATCTTCTTAATGCTTAATTGATATACTTCTTAACAATGTGAAGTACGTTGTAACTTTATTCGAAAAATTATTTTTCTACAGTCGCTATACAAAGCAGGCGTTTTGCGCCCTCTTTTGTGTGCGCAAAATGGTACTTTGCCGCTCTAGAGCGCAAAATAGTTTACAATCTTAATGGAAATATTTTAATTAATTCCACTGTCGTTACCTACACATTAATTACCTCTACAAGTCAATCTGACATATAATTGCTCTGTTAGTATATTACATAACCAAACAAAATATGCCCTGCTAAGGAGTATAGAAATAAAATAGGGCATTCGTTTACAAAAACGAAAATAAAAATACTTAGATTAGATTGAATAGCTCAGTAAGAATAGAAAATAACGACAAATGAAGTTCATTTATTTATAAAAAAAAAGATATTAAAACATCAATTGTGTTCAGTTTAACTACAATTGATATATAATATCAATATAATGTCACGGCGAAACTAATATTTCTATTTCGCTCCGCACCACACTGTATAGTGTGCAAAGATAGCAATAGTGTGAAATCACAGTAACACCAAAAACAAATTACAAATATCTTTTAAAGTTTGTGGCGACTGTAGAAAAAATCTTGTGTGTATTTCGAGCGCAAATAGACATTGTCGATTTCGAGAAAATACGCGCGGCAACAATCTCTCAATCGACAATGTCCCACTTTGCCCTCTTAATACATAAATAACTATTATGCAGTGTAGGCAGTTTTTGTTTACATTGGTTACTTCTTTATAAATCATTCGTATATTTAACAACGACTTTTTTGGAACACATAAAACGTATCAGATCGCGGGGCGAAACTATGTAAACGTACAGTGATTATGTAATTACATTGTTTCGTGGTGTCGACTGTAAGATCAATACTGATCTCAAATATTCGTAAATCTAAATTTATAAATTAAATCCACCATAAACCAGCCATAAAATATATTTCTATGAAACAATTACTTTCATTATATTAATTAGATAAAATAAAAGTCAACTTACTTACATAGTAATAATTATGTTATATTAAAATTATTAATATATTTTTAAAATTGTAATACAATAATCTGTTATAATGGCTTTTGATGATTTTAATATCATTATCTCATGGTACTTATAATACCTTATATACTAAATACTCCTAATCGCGTTATATGTCTTAGTTAATACCGACTAATAACATCATTAGCTTAAATTAATTACCCTAAGCAAAATCATTAGAATACAAAATTAAAATATCTCCTGTTTTCATTAAAAATAAATAATAGATTGATAAAGCAAATAAATTATAATAATTATTTAAAATTATAGTCAGTAATCCAAAATATTTTATGTAAATATTAAAATTTTATACTTTCTGCTAAAAAAATTACTTAAATAAAAAATAAATTAAATATTTTTCTTGTCTAAGAAAATATCACTAGTAAAATATATTTTTATTTTTTATATGAGTTTACCAAATATTTAAACCAGAGTTTGCCATGATTGGTTTTTAATTTATTAGTAACTTAAACTAAGAAATACAAAAAGTTTTTAAAGCAACAAACTAAATATAACACAGCACAACAAAAGTTTATTGTTCTAATTTAATTATTATCTGAAAATCTTTTCAAATTTTTCTCGCAAACAACAAACATGTATAAATTAAAATATACACTACAATGTAATAGCTTCAAAATTATATTTTACTCATATAGGATCATTTTACATATTAGTAATTCAAAAAATAATGTTTTTTTTTTTTTTTTATAATACAGTACTAATTTACAAGTATACTAGAATTAATTTATTATTTCAATAATATGTTTCTAAAAAGTTACAAAATAGTCCAAAAATAAGCAATTTTAATAATAAATAAAATAAATTAGATTAATGAAATAAAAAATACAAACAGATATAAAAACGGGTAACGGAAACTTAGATTTGTAATTGTAATAAGTTTTCTTCAAAGATCAAATGTTAATCAGTGGTACCACCATACTTGTACAATATTCTCTATTAAGTACATTTATGTACAAACTTAAAACTATTTACTTACACACGTACTTTTTATTTCCATTTATTTATTTACACTATTTTAAACTTATATTATTTATATATTTATATTATTTATGATGACTATCACAACATAATTCCAATTAACTCATAAGTTACTATTCCGACTGCTGTTAACTCATTGCCCAGTATTTAATAACTAGTTCTGGTGACCCCAGAGCCCCTTTATATAAGCAATGGTTTACTTCTTGAATGTTCCATTTACCAACATTCTAGAACAATGTTTACATCTGCAAATATCATTGTCAGATCAACCACGGATACGTATTAGCGGCGGCACATTTATTAAAATATATTACAAATAAAATTCTTGACCTGCAATAACTTAACGCAACTTTAGCTATGTTTTTATCTACCCTCATAAAAACTATGGCTAAAAACACACTGTATAATTATCTTAATTCACGTTGCTATACATATATAGAGGCTATGGAGAGTTTATTTATAGGCAATTGCTATATTTGTTTGAAAAACAACCCATCTCTGAAGCTGAAATTGGCTGATGTAACTATTTTGTTACTGAAATAAATTTTGCAGAGATTATTTTAAATATATATATGAATGAATGTTACTGTTAAGTTACTTAAAGACAGAAATAACTTATTTTATTAAGTAATAAAAACATGAACAGTAAAATAAAAAACTAAACAAAAAGGAAATATGAGTAAATTCATAAAAATAAAAGGAAAATATTGCAACGATTTCCTATTATTTAACGCGGCATATAAACCTACATGGCATAAATGTGTATATCGGTTGCCTGCCAAACATAAAAAAAAAGAACAACAGGCGAACATGAATCGCCGTCGCCATCGGCACCACCATCTCCGCATTTCATATAACAAGACAATAGTTGAAGAGAACAAGACGAAGCCATCACGTAGAAGCGCACAGAGAAACGTACGGCCATAACACAAGTGTATTGAGTCATATAGTATAGAACACGAACACAATGTTATAAATATGCCAATAATAATCCATACAGAATTTATTCTCACGAAGGAATCTTTTTCAAAAACACATTAAACATAAGTACAAATCATTCGAAGACACGTTCGGTAGAGCAGCAGCATGTTGAACGGCATCGAGAAGAAAAGGGGTTTTAAGGAATAAAGGACTATGTTAGCACACCCGGTACACTGTATCTGTGCGTATCATTTGTAAAGAAATATTATTGAAAACGAGTTGGCCGACTGTATTTCAGCCACTATATCGTTCCGGTCGACAATTTCCAGAAAAATCGTCGTTTTTATAGACTTCATATGGACCCAACATTGCTAGTGTTGGACCAAAAACTTTACAAAATTTATTCCCTTCAATTAATTTATGTAGTTCAGTATCACTTATATCTTTGTTACATATTTGTATCAAATTTCATCAAAATATTTTTTTTTTACTACAAATGAATAAAACAAAAACGAAATGCTTATAATGAATTACAAAGACAAAGTAAATTTTGCAGTTTCATTGGAAACTAAATAAATTAAAGTTTTTAATCAATCAATAATACTATAGCAAAGAAAACGTAGTAACTCATTACATCACTTTCTAAAATTTTGATTTAAAAATCCTCCAACCAATAAGTGGTAGTAATTTAACTTTAGAATTTGAAGCGAGCAGTTTAAGTTAACTGTTAATTTTTATTTTAAACTAATAACTGCGTGCCTCAAAATTTGACGTCATATTACCAGCCGTTTAAATAACATTTAGACTTTCGTGCTTATGATACTACTTTGCATTTAATAAATATAAAGATAAATTAATCTATTGATACTTTTGAAAATACTAACAGTAGAAAGAATCATATGAAATATGTATATTCTTAGATTTTAAGCTCGTTTGCTATCAGAGTTTCGTGAGAAAAACGTCCATCACAGACAATGATTTTTTTCAGGATTATATAAAACCAATTGGAATAAACTGTACGTATTTAAATAGAAAACGTTTTAAAAAAATAAAATAAACTTTCTTTTAAACTGGCACACATATGTATCGCTGGGTTATAGATATAAACTATATGATGCAGTCCATGATAGTAAAATCAGTCAGTAAAAGAAAAATTATCAATTGGATTAAGCATTATTTCTTTATTTGTGATCACTTACGAAAATTCGATATTTTAATGAGAGATAATATTTTATAATAGTTATTCAATCCAATAACATTTGCATATTCAATATATTTTTAACTACCTACAAAATTATTTTAATAAGTTGTACTTTTTAATTCATTTGCTGAACCGACCTATTAAACTGTTGAGCAAACTTTAAAAATATAACTTAACAATTAGCTTCAAAACACAATGCGTTTCAACATGTCTTCATCAATTGATCAAAAACGAATGTCACATATATGTGATGATGGGCTCTGATATCTTACCGATGTGTCACACGTATGTGACAGATGTAGCGTCCAGATTTATAAACAGTAATGTAATATTCGGATAGTATATTTTAAATAAGATTGCTACACAAGCATTTATTTTAAAATTAATATACATATATCGTAATTATTGTTATTCGAGAAAATGATTTTTTCGTTGCCAGTGGTTAACAGCAATATATCATAGTAATTTAAATTTTTGATTCTTATAAACAATTCCTTACAACTGGTTTTAATTTTTTTGTAGTTAAATAATCTCTTCTAAACGCTTCAAGAGCAAACGAATTACAAAATTTTAGTTTAATTATAGTCTTAATTTCATTTATTTTTCATTTTTTGAAATCTTTTAAGTTAACATTGTGAGTAAAATCTCTATGCTCAAATTCTTAGTACGAACTTAAAAAATAAAAAATTACAAAAACTAATGATTTTATTAAAAATATTGACAATAATCTAATCAGCTTTTAACGAAGCTATTATTTTTCAAATATAAAAAAGGGTTTTAAGGATTTTTTAAATTCATAATTATTGACTTTTTCTAAAATATCATTTATGTACATTTACCTATTTCTTAACTTAACTTTCTGGTATACAAAAATATAAAAAAGATAAAAGTACTTTTGTAAATTGTAATCAGTAAAAAAATAACAAAAAAACATAATGAGTAAAAATATTTACAGTAACATTAAATCGATTAGTAAATCAAATATTTTCTCACTCGTTTTTTAACTTCCAAACACTTTGAAACTATTTTATCATGTACAGCGTATATAAAGTTAAATAAATTGAATAAATAACAACACAAGAATTTCTTTAATGTAGCGACTACAACAGAGTGAATACTCTCTTTGTGTACAAAGTGACACGTTTGTTTATAGTTCATGAAATTTCTCTACACTTGAACCCGGAAGTTTGACATGTACAAAGCTATTGTGTAAAAACTGAAACTTAATAAATATATTTAGCAATTAATGTGTTATTTATTATTATATCTCAAGATATTAAATAATAATAACAGGAACATTTATTAAAGAATCTTTAACAATACAACACAATTGAATATAATTTAGATAAAAAATTATGCCCTGTAATATGTGAATATATATTTGTAAATATATGTATGTGGAAGAAAAAAAAACTGTAAATAAGAAACCCATGAAACTCTGATATATTAATATTCTACCGATCGTGAAGATATCATAACACATCACGAAACTCATCCTATCAACTTCAACTCCCACTGTCTGAAGCATTTCTCATGTTGGAAAATAATTTGGTCCGCCAGAATACGAAAAAGGGACGATATATTTTTATGCTCTCGAGATTTTCTCCAAATAATACTCTCTACGCGGTATAGACATAAGATGGACAAGACTGAACGCTGCCGGCTGCGTTGTAAGTTTGGGTTTAGCCCATAGACAGCAAAATATATTTATGCTTATTAGAAATCAACTCTGAATATCTCTGAGTCAGGCAAGCTTTTGTTTACGATGACTAGAAAAAATATAAATGGAATTCAGTACGAATTTACAGGTCCGGATTTTATTTATGAAAGTACTTTTTTTTATTTAATAAACATTATTAATGTAAATTGAAACAGGCATAATAAACAAAAAATTTGATTTAAAATAATATTATAGTATGTACATATAGTATAGTTCACAAAAAGTCGCTGTTGCGCAATAAAAGCAGATGTCTTAGTTTCGACATACGTTACTGCCACTTTTATGTTCTGAACATGACAGTAAATTTATGCATATATTTTGATAAAAATAAAAAGAAAAATGGTACTTTAATTACGTTTTCTGCTAGTAGAGAGGCAAATTACAGTAAAAAGTTTATGCTTTTTAATAAGAATATTAATATACAATTACCAGAGAGAAAGAACTGCATTAGGAGTAACGATTTCAATTATAATTAAAGGAATTTAAAAAAAGGAAGCGTTTCGTCCCTTTAGAAACAATGATAAGTGCAAGAATATTAAGGAATATTAAGAAATTGCATTAGTCTGCTATTCGACGTATTGTTTACTATATGTAAAGAGAAAGTATTTAAAGCCTTTATAATGTTAATTCCATTTATCTAATTAAATTTTGTCAAAAAATTATTATAAATTATTCATTTTAGACATAAACCATGTCAAAAAAAATGTAATTTTTGAAGGACAAAAAAAGTTCGGCAGGACGGTATCATGCAAACATAAAATTATTGCGCAACAGCGACTTTTCCTGAACTATACTTATACATATTGATATTAAATATATCATCAATTAATGTTTTTGAATAAACGTTTAAGGTTGCTTTAAAATTTTATTTGAGTTTGCTTTTTAAAATAAAAAAATAATAATATGATTATATAGGTTGTCCCAAAAGGGTCAAGAATTAAACGTTCGAAAATCGTCTTTACAAAGTATTAAGGAAGAATTTGCATCTAAAACCTTACAAAATTCAGCTTGTATAAGAATTAAAACCAACAGACCATCNTTTATAGACTAGATTTATATTATATTTGAAGAAAATACAGTTAATAATGTTTACTGAAAAATACTCATACACTTTTAGGCTTGCATGATACTCAAAAAATATATTTTTTTCACAATATATTCAAAGAAAATTAGTTTTATAAAACATTAGAACTTGCAATTAAATTTAATAAATATCTAATTATTGTAAATGGTGTCTGCGATTACAAATAATATAAAATTAATCTTAATTTTTCCTTTTCCTCTGCAGTTATATTTTACAACAATATTTGGAAAAAGTTTAATAAATTTTATATTCTTTTGTTATAACAACTGGCCCTAAATTTAATTATTAGACCAAAGAATAATTTAAAATCAATGGAAAGTAAAATATTTTAATAAAAATTATTGAAGATATTTAAAATTTATATGAATTTTATTTTTAAGTTTATTCTGTAACAATAAAAAATTGCAATATTTTGACAGTTATATGATCTCATTAACATCACATTGATTAATTATATTCATTATGTAGAAACATTTTAAGAATCAAGTAAAAAAAAAAAAATTATTAAAAAATATTAAAATCCGAAAAAGGAAAATAAAATATTGTTTTCAATACAATAAAAATTATATTCTTTTATTTGGGATTCAACTACAGTAAAATTGACTTCAACAAATTTCTTTTCTCTTTCCATCTTTCATTTACTAAAACTCTAATCACAAAATTCCCATATTTTGTTTTAAAAGATCATGAAGCAACTGAAATTTTGTTATAAAATGAGTAACAGCCTACTACAAATTCTGAATTTTATCGTGCTACCCACCATTTAAAACAATTTTAAAGTTAGTTTTGTATCCTTGATTTAATTCAAATTTATTTTAATTAAAAGATAATAATACATTGAAGTCTAATCGAAACAGTAAATTATTCGCTTTTTTAATAAAATTTATCTTGCATAAATTATTTTCAATAAATATTCTCAATTGCAGATTAATTACAAAAATAACTTTTTGTTACACAAATTTTTAGTATATGTTTTTAGAAAGAGATTTTGTAAATGTTGTCATGAATATTTAAATTTGGTAAAATAATAATGTATAACGGAATTTTACATAAAATTGTGTATGATAACTCGGACGATAATTAAACTGACATACGATAACTGAATACACAATCCTGAATTCAATTATTTTAAAATAGAGTCCATTAACAAACCAATGGTAAATCCGATCATTTATTTCTGGAATAATTAAAATCATTCCAGTTATTATTGCACTTAATTATCTATAATATTTCGAGATGTCAATATATATTTTATTCCAAAAATACTGCATAAGTTATTATATGATATGAGTTCAGCAATTTCGATTTTCAAATGGAATATTATTATCAATTATGCTATATGCGTTTGCGTACAATTTGGAATATAATTCATAATACGATCGTTATGTTATCAGACTGTAACTAATACGACAAATCAATCATTATATGGTTTGATACAATTTCAAAAAAGTATAATTTTAATGAAATTATTCATTTCATTGATTATTCATGTAACACATTTCTTTAAAATTAATTTGTTAAAAATCTGTAAAATATGGAGAATTATTAGATTACCTTAAAACAAGATTTTTTAAGGGATGAAATACCTTAAGAGCTATCAAAATAATTAATGAAAAATTAGTTTATCATATTAAAAATATGTTATCAAAATTTGAAGTATTTATGATGTAATAGTCCATGAATCTTACATGTCATGGGGAATGACTTGTCGTTTAAGTGCTCCCAAAACTTTAAAAGTGTTTTCCTTAAAACTATGTTCTTCAAATTGGCGGGAGCGTTAATTCAAAATCTTTATGACCAAACCTGCTATTTTTGTTTCATTTAAAAGCTACAAATAAAAACAAAATGAATAAATCATTTTTTTAATTATATTTTTAAAGCATGAATCGTTGAAAAAATATGTCAAAACTGAAAGTAAACACTTTAAGCGTCTAAATTTCGAACTTCTGGTTTTTATTCTTTTGTCCAAATGGAATAAGCATAGATACATGATTATGATTCTTTAATTTTCTATACTAATATATTAAATAAAGTAAATCCAGTAGACACTCTTTTTCACCCCTCATCTATTCGCTAAAATTCTACCCGTAATATTACTGGTTAAAATTTTAAATCAAGAGACTTTCAATTAGTCAGTAGTAGCATGATTTTAAGTTGTGTTCAAAATTTGAAGAGAGCTGTCCAGTAAATTTTGATTCAAGATGAGTGAGAGGCTGCGTCAGATTCAAAGTCCAGTCATATTACCAGATATTTAAAAGACATTCAAAACGATTTTAGAGTTTCATATTTGTGCTAAACTGGTACTACTAGGGACATTTAATAATTAACGAGACAAGGAAATATGGTTCATCAAATGAAAGTGAAACTTGTACTTCTTTCTAATATAATTTTTAGCAATATTAGGCACGTGTTCCAGCTTAATGTGAACTTTCTTATTTTCGCAGCGTAGAAGTCTTTACTTTGCTATTGATCCATATGCCAAATTTTTAACCGCTTCGCTATCATTGAAATTCATCTCAAGTTAAAAGTCTGTAGACAAACCGAATAAATGAAAATTGTACTTAGGAAAATATGGGCTTTAAGAAGGATATAGTAACCCCTTGTAACCCAGTTCAGAACAAATTTGACTCCGGGTGTCTTTATGAACTTGAGTCAACTGTCTTGGAATTCATTTTGATTAAGTGTTAATTCAGCACCTTACGAATAATTGAATGCATGGTTTTTGCACTAATATTACACGAATTAGTGATTTGAAAAATATTTCCTTGCCTATCTTTGTAAAAAACATCATTTATGCGATTTTGGCAGAATGGTAGAATTCAGTGAGAATTGTTTTTCTCAAATTAAACTGTTCCAAATAATTATACACTTTACTAAAGCTTAATTTTTGGGTTGGATCACATCTTCGTATAGTAAAAATCTTTATCATTAAACGTTGCTTCTCCGGCGTACACGTTTCAAGAGAAGCTGACATTTTGAAATGAACAAAAGGATTATGTTTATATTTATTATGATCAAATAGTTAAATAAATGTTTTCTTACGGTTACTAACTTAATCCTCAAATAGTTTAATTGTCATTGACTCAACCATTTTTTCATTACATCAATTTGTATCGTTAATAATTAAACGTCTGTCGTAATATTTAAAATTAGTTTCATGAGTCATAAACCTGCATTGCACCGAAGAGATACCAAGTTTCCGACACAAAAACACAAAACTGCATTCCAACATGATTTTAATATTATATTTGACACAGATTCACATTCTGTAAAATTATATTTTTTAAATAGCATCACCTTGAAAAATTATAATATAGGTGAAGACTTTTTAGAAAATCATTATAAACATAAACCATTCATTTTTTTTTTCAAATGGATATCTATTGATTGGTTCTGAACTTCTGACACAATAGAGAACAAAGTTAAATTCTGTTCTATTATTTTTGAAAAACATAAGGGAATATAAAACCAATATTCAAAATTAATTTCTATTTGCTGGCTTTAAATTGAATATATAATTTTTATTAGCATTGAATATAAATAAGTATATTTAAAAAAAATTGTTAATTCAAATTATTTCAGGTATTTAACAAATAATTTATTTTAGTTTCAAGATGATTTCAAGCTTAAGAAAATTCATTTTAAATAGAATAAAAAGAAGAATATTTAACTAATTCAATTGTTCTTCTATTTAAATTTACAAAGTTTCAACATTTTTATAACTTATCTAAGTTTTCTAAAATTATTTGATGTTTCTCCGTTGAAATGGTAAGAATGTTTACATCTCACGATAGCTTAAAGTATTATTTAAACATTTAGCAGATTTAAGTGATCTTTTATTTTCATTATATAACTTTTAATATCATAAATATGTTTTAATACAATTTTATGAATCTATAAATATTTAATAATAACTTTCTATTCTTATATTTATGCTTAAAAATTCTTATAATATTGAAATAGATTTCATATACAGAAAGTTATTAAAAAGGAATATTATCTTTAATGGTTCTTTTTTAACAATTATTTAAAAATTATCGTATACAACCAATTACTTTTTTGTTATAATATAAAATGTTACCATTATCAGAGAAGTTTTTATTAATTTAATAAACTGATCATTAAATTTAAAAAAAACTGACATATTTCTATTTGATATTATTGTATGTTTCGATACAGAAATACAAAAGCAAAAATATATAAATAAAACAAATTAAACTTATACTTTACAAAAGCAAAAGAAGAAATAAAAGCATTGATTTATTGAAAATGACCACTGGTATACTGAGAAAATTGGTCTGCTACTTTATCTACGTCAAATTGTAAAATATCAACGGTACAAATAACATATAATAAATAGAAACTTAATGATCTAAAACTGATTGATGAAGTCCATCATTAAATGATACACAAACTATATTTCTTTACAGTAATTTTGCATGATTCATTTTATTACGGGTATGCATTGTGAATAGTACAAAGGGATATGTGTGTATTTCGATTTTTCTTAATAAATATTCTACATAATAAATTGATGGTCAGAACTGTTTCCAGACAATGCAAAAGTAATATTTTATTTTCTTATATTATAAACTATTTAAAAAATAATAATGTACACAATTTTATTGTTTGTAAAATCAATTCAGAAACGATTATTAGTATGAATTAAAATATCAATTATTCTGATTTATTTTTAATAGAGGTATGTATATTTCTTATTATTTTTATTGTTAACTATAATTTTGTGATAAGATATTTATCCATAACTGTATATTAATTTTAATTTGAATAAACTTATAATAAACAGTTAGTAAAATATAATTGTTTTCCTTAACTGAATAGTTCAAAACAAAAAAAAAAGTAAAATGATAATCAATAGTTTATTACATATTTTGATTTTGAAACTTGCTTCAAATTTTATATCCTTCTTAAATTACATCAACAATTTCTAGCTGGTTCAAATCAAACTATTTAGCTAATGGATCCACATGATTTTAGACAAGAATATTATTTTTTCTCATTTTATTTATCCCGACACAAAATTACTAAAAATATGATACAAAATTATATATGTATTTATCATTTGACTCTAGCATTTTTAGATCAAAATTTAATTTCAATGTGATCAAAATTTTTGCGTGATTGATATATGTAGCATTAACTTTTCAATAATTTGAAGTTAAAAACATACTCATGAAAAATATTAAATATATTACCGAATTAGTTCTGTTATTTTCTGATTTAAATGTTATTTCTAATGAACTAAATAAACAATTTGATTGAAGATGCTGTCAGTTAAATATAGTACTTCGTCTCAATTATTTTCAAGAAACAGTTATTTAGAAAGTAAACAAAAATTAATTCAAATATTGCATAATTTAGAATTAAATGATTATTATTTTCTTAACAAAATAATTAAAAATTTGATTTAAGGTTATTTTTGCATGAATTATTTCTATATTATATAAA